>VACF01002495.1:0-72199 GCA_006891605.1 Pleurozium schreberi | reverse complement strand
AATAGAATGAATCAAAGCTTCAGATGTATACAAAAATGTAATCTTCAAGAAAAAAATAAAAAATAAAATAAATTTGTATATTTGTGATTTTTTTGTTCTGCCCAATGAATTGAAATTTGTGCATAGTATGGCATAAGTTTTGCCCCCGTTCATTGATTGAAACAAAATTCATATTTCCAGAAAGCTAATGTGATTTTCTATCATCAAAAAAAGTTTCAACAAATTATGTCAAAAATTGAGATCACACAAGCCTGCCCGAAATCCCAAGTGTCCCTCGAGGCGTTAAATTAAAATATTAAAATATTAAAATCTTATGTACTCTTTTCATCATAAAAGAGTACATAGTGTATTAATAAAAAAATTGAAGATACGATTGTCAAAGTAATGTTAGCAAAATGGTCGTAGCTTAGGTCTACAAAGATAAAAGATTTGAAAAACTTTCAATTACAAACTGAAATGTTGAAGCATGGAGATGGATTTGTA
The DNA here is from genome assembly GCA_006891605.1 of Pleurozium schreberi. Lineage (NCBI taxonomy): Eukaryota > Viridiplantae > Streptophyta > Bryopsida > Hypnales > Hylocomiaceae > Pleurozium > Pleurozium schreberi. The sequence continues at coordinate 71,716 of VACF01002495.1, read as the reverse complement.
ATCTTTCAATAAATAAAAAATATAATTATTTTTTCCATGTCTCTGTGATCCATAATATGTCTAGCTTGGATTTCTATGTTTACTATTTTTTTAAATTGGCTACGGCTTTACTACTCTGAGCGCTACCAAAGATGCCCAATTGACGATTTGGGGATCCTTTTCAGAGGATGAAAGACTTTAGGAATGGAGCTCATAAATCATTTGATTTTTATCCTGTAAAGGACCATTGTCCCCTTGGGAAACAAAATGGGTTTCAAGCAGTTTTCTATGACCTCAATTTTTTTGGGAGACTTCTTGAAAATTTCTCATAAGTTAGAAAAATTGATTATCTTCGAGGAAATACAACTTTTATTTCACTTGGTTCCCTAAAGCAAAAGTTATACCACAAAAAGTCCTAAACTACACTCGGCAAGCTACAAAAGAAAAACTTGCAAAAAGTCAAAATTAAAATTTTAAATTATTTTTTCTAAAATGATATATTTTTTACTACATGTGAACCTTTGATTCAATCTCTTTGGACTAGTAATGAGAAAGTTATGGATAATCTTTTTTTTCAAGCAATTTAAACATCTTCTTGAATAACTCAAAAATATCACTTTTGAATGCAATTTTCACAATTTTTTAATGAAATTGTTCGAAAAGGTTACGTTTACTTGCTAGAACAATCTCACCTTTGGGATTAGTGAGTTTCAATCCCATCTTAGAGCTATTAAGCATTTACTTTTTCTTTCAATCTTGGACCTACTTGTACTTAACAATCTTTTAAAGAATGAAAATCAAGTGTGTTTTTTGTAAATTTCTTTTCCTACACTCTTAACTCAATTTCTTGACACAAGATTTTTTTAATTCAAACTGTACAGTGCAAAAGTTTTCCACAAATGGCGGTCAATGTCATCTAAAATTGCAAACTACAGTTCAAGAAAACGTATTTTCCAACTTTGAAAGCTCGTATCTTCCACTATATACGGTCAAACTTCATGAAATTTTTACCACATGATCTCACACAAGTTAAGTACAATATCCTATAGTTAGATTCTTAAGTTTTTTTTCCCTAGGTAAAAATATTTAAAAATAAAAATAAAAATAAAATTATTTGAAGTTTTCTTCAAAATAATTTTTGCCCGCAAAACTAAAAAAGTGCCTTTTATGCCATAACTTTTGCTCCCGGACTCCAAATGAAATAAAAATTATGTTTTTGATAAGTTAACATGTTTTCCTATTTTTACCACAAAAATTCATATATTCGGACATATATTGAGACCATACAAATCTGCCCGAAATCCATTTTGTTCCCCGAGGGGACAATGGGACTTTAGGGGTTAAATGAGACATTTATTAAAAGACAAAAGTATTCTCACACACCCGCAATGCACTCTAAAATCTTAAAAAATTCAAAGACTAGAAGAAACTAGCTCTCAATTTTTCCAAGGAAAAATACGTGAAATGAAATTATTAGGTGTTTTATTTATATTTTTATGTAATTAAAAATTTCATATTCATATTTTTAAATGTTTCATTATTTTTGCATATTAGAAGAAATTGATGTTTAAATGTTTGAGTGAAAATGTAAGAAGTGTATGTGATAAAAAATCAAATATAGAATTAATTTTAAAGTTTTCAAAAATTCTCTAAGTCTTTTCATTCATTAATCATAATCCTATTAAACAATAGGCTCGGGTGGGACACTTAGCGCATTTTAAAAACAACGTGCGGCGGAATATAGAGTAGATTTTATTCATTGTGGGTAAAAATTATAATAAACTTACAAATAAGGTAGAGGACATTGAATTGAACAAATCCATTATAAGTAAAGAAGGTAGTGTAGAAATCTGGGCCATTAAAAATTAGTACATGTAATGAAGGGATCAAGATTAGGATCCTAAATATTGTATTTAGTACAAGCTATATGTAGCTGGCTGCACAGCTGGTTGTACAAGAAGATTACAATAAGATTGGATGAAAAGTTGAGACGTTTCCGAAAGTTTGTAGATGAAGTCAGGCGTCAGTTAGGAGCTTAGAGCTTAGGGTTTCCGTTGTGGGTTGCTGTTCTTCCAGACATTGGGCTCATTTTCAAAGTTTCTCAGGATCTTGGAAGTAGCGTGGCGAATTTGAAGTCGTGTTCTGCATTTAGGATTTTGGGTTTGCCTCTAAAAATTTCTCTGTGTTTACTCGTGCGTGGATTGGTGAGACATTTCTTGCTATGGAGATGGTTTTAGGGACATCACATTTAGTAGATGCACATTTTGGCATCAATTCTACTATGTGGATTGCTTCTTACTGTATTGTTTAGATTTTGATGGACATTTCTTACCCTAGAACCGCATTCAAACATTCATGTAGTTTTTGTGAACTTTCTTTGCATGACCTTGTATTTTTCAACACATGTGAATGACATATCCATGCAAATCTCTTTCAAATTCAATTTTCCTTTCATGTGTAGTTTTGGATAGTTTTCAAACTTTGTTTGTTTTGGTTTGCCTTTGTTGTGTCATGTTGCTAAGGTATGAGGTTTAATGGTGTGCATAACAATTGAGATAACAATGTTGGCTCAATTGTTATACACACTCCAAGGTTGCACATTTCAAGTATTTGTTTTTCTCTATTTTCTTCTAGTTCACATTCATACAATGAATTTTAATCACATGTCCCTAAATGCATGAAAATAGGTTGAGTTTACATTATTTTGTGGAGGCTTCTAGAATTACAAATTTATGTATTAGAAGTTAACTTTGTTTCCAAACTCACTCTTAGTTACTTGAATGCTTTTATTTTTTTTGTATGGCACCATAAAGAATCTTAGCATGCCACTAAATGCTTATGCCATCATAGTTTCAAATACCTACACTCAATTCTAAGCCAAAGGGTCTTGATTCACTAAAAGGTGTACAAAGTACATGACCATTCAACAAAAATTTGGTAAGTGGAAGAATGCATCTACATCGCAACCAATCCATGGTGATATAGAAGAAGTGATTTAAAGTTGATACCTAGCTTCATTACTTGGTAAAGAATATAATTAAAAGACACATCTTTGTCATAATAGTTTAGGTCTCAAGATCTTTGAATGCCGCATCTTTGTCATAATATATAGTTTAGAGTCCAATGCATTAAAGTAGATGCTCATTTTTTCTATATTATACTATATTATATCAATATAATATTTATTATATATTTATATAAAAWTWARAAAAAAAMTWAAWKRWTKRAWWWTWRRAAAWTTTWAAWYYTWAAAMMWTWMCMAWTMMYTWMMAWTTWAWTTAAAAATTTWAAAACTAAAGAAAYTGTAAATAATTTGTTTGTTTACATTGCCATACATGCGAGCATATATGCAATGATGGTGACARATCTACAAATGCCAATCTCTAGACCGCACTTGCAACTACCGTGGAAAAGCAATTTTATCAAATCAAAGAGCACCAAATCTATTAAAAGCATGTGTATCCCACCTCAAAGCATAGAGCAACATGTACTAAATTTTTATGTTTGTAGGGGGTAGTACTAGTACGGGTAAGCATAGATTGTTGAGGCCTTGAAAATGTACCTCCAACAATTAGATTCATGTGAAACATTTCATCATTGATTARATCTTAACAATAGKTTTGCAATATGCTTATATGCTCAAYACAAATGGGCACAATACATATAAATATATATAAGTTGGAAGCAARCCCATYGTCATTTGAAAAAATGAACATCTTGTAGGTGGGTTCATGCAATTTCTCCCACCAAATGATTGAGTGATTTGTGATGATTGTAGCAACTGACTCTTCTAACAAACAAAATCCAAKTGACGTCTAGTTGTTCAACGTATTCAAAAAAGATGTATCCATCATCTTTACTATCAAAGTATTGTAGTATTAGTACAATCTATAAGATTACAAACATATCAAAACCTTTGAAATAAAGAGACTTTGCACTAGAAGAAATYGGTGTTTTTTTGGATGTCGGGTTTCTGCATTGGGATGCTGAGTCTGACGTTTTTGTACGTCACAATTGATGTACAAAAAATTGTGTTGAGTTGAATGTGCCAAAAGCACGTTGTGTCCAAGCAAAAACATTCGATGTTTTCCCTTGGACATCAGAAAAAACATTGGTCAACGGGGGTTCAGAAGTTTGACATGTGGCTGCCACCTAAGCACGGGAAAGCTAGTGAGGGACTTTCTTCATCCATTGTCCGTCCATGACGTGTCATGCGACGTGTCATGCCACATGGCAGCCCAAAAATTGGCTGCCGTGGCATCCAGAGATGCTGATGTGGCAATGTTTTGGAGCAACTTTTTTGGTCATTTAAGAAATGCATGGTAATGGACATTTAGGCTTTGGCTTCAATTTATACATGTCTTTGTAAATGTACAAGTAAGAGAGATTGGTCCCCTTGGCTCGTCCCTTAGAGGACAAAATGGATTTTGGAATGCAAGCAATACTTATACTACAAAAGCCAAAATTTTCATTTGGTGTGTGGAAAAAATTTGTACAAAAAAATGAGGATTAAATTTTTAGTTTTTTTTCCCTGAAATAACATATTTTTGTCTACATGTGAAGCTTTGATTTATTCTATAACAATAGGATTCAATATTTAATGCAATATTCAATCATTTCAAATTCTTTTTAGGGATAGGATGAAGTTTGATTTTTAGAATAATCTCACCATTGAATTTATTATATTTCAACTTTGTCTTTGAGATATCAACAATTTATTCTTTTGTTCAATCAAGGACCTACTTCTATATAATAATTATTTGAGGAATGTAAATTCAGTTAAAATGTTTTTCCTACCATATCAATTTAATCTTTAAATATGAATTTTTAATAATTCAAAATTTGTAGAGCAAAAGACATTCACAAATGGCAACCGAAGTCATCTGAAATTGCTAGACAATGTACTACAAATGTTTTTTTTCCAACTTTTAATGCTCATATCTTTTGATAAGTACAATCAAATTTCATTTAAATCACATTATCTTATATAGGTGAACTCCAAGATCCTATGGTTATTAAAAAACGATTTTTTTGGGTGAATGCATCAAAGTAGGCGATTTGAAGTGAATTAAGGCAAAATAATATCCAATTGGCCCTTTCAGAATTACAATACAACTCAATGTTGGACTTACAATTGAAAGCATACTAATTTAGAAGAAAATAAAGTAAAGACAAATTAGAAAAAAAAGTCAAGTGAAAATAAAAGCAAATGATTTTAAACATAGATATAAATAAATAGATATAAATAAAGTCACTCCAAATGAACATAAAGTATAAGAACTTTGGACTACAAGTTCATCAATATTTTGGGCTAACATGTACTGCTTGAAACCCAAACTTAAATAGTTTGGGACTGAAACTTCTCTTGTTTCAGACCAAAACTTGTCCTTGACCGAGGTATCACAAATGCTGCTATCACAAAATGCATATTTTGAAAATTGAGCCTCGCTACAAGAGACCTTCATTCTAATGAATACAAGATTTATAAAGAAATCACCTTTTAAATAATCAAAGGTTTTTTAAATGTATTGAGTCTCAATTTACCAAATATTCACAATATTGGATACTTTTTCATCATCTAAATGTAGAGTCAAGGATAATATGGGACTGGAAATTGTCTCATTTTAACAAATATGGCCTTTTACCCATTAGTGAGACACCAAACCATACATGCATCCATGCGTCATACGTCATGATGACAGAGGAGCAAAAGAAGTTTGTGAATATGGTGTCCAACATTTGTACCCTAGTAAACTACTTTGGTGCAATTCACAAACATCTTTAGATTGGTACATTATGATACACAAAGACTCACGATTATCACATTTTGATACAACAAGTAACCTTGGAAAGTGTAAATTATTGCTTACAGGCCTACAAATATTATCATGGGAGAGGAGGGAGGGGATGCCACCCGTTGTGTGCAGTGTCATTGTGAAATTTGTATGTCTCAGGTGGTGTTTTCAGAAATGCAGCTTCATTTTTTACAATGTAGCTCAAGATATCTTGTCGGAGATGCTGCTATTTTTTTTTGCATCGAATCAGTCGCTACCTGCCACTGCACTTCACTACACCCTAAACTAAAATTACCAAGGGAATCTTCCATGCATATCATGAACAATTCTTAGGTTTCTTTTTCATTAGGAAGTGGCTAATCAAGAATTCATTGTTTGTGTGTAGATTCTATTGGTGGTTGTTAGGAGCACCTTAGATGAGAACAATGATCCACATCGGTATGGTTGGAAAGTTGTTTGTTGTAGGGATAGARGGAGGGCACTAAACTCTATCCAATCAATTCCTAGCATGACCGTTCAATTGGAGAACGGCAGGGACTTTCAAGGACAACAACCWTTGGCYAGGGTTGTGGACCCACTCTACCATTCTATGAACAATATTGGAAAATACATTACTCTACTTAGTGCCAATKTTGTCCCTAACAATGAAGCTAAGGACATTGGACATATTTGTAGAATAACATCCGATACACATCATTTGAAACGTCTGAAGCATGCAGTGCGTTGTTGACATCAATGTTTCCCAAGAACAACTTATATCTTCTTGACATCCATTTGGTATTACAAATAGTAATTATGGACGCCGAATGTGAGCTGTTGACGTCATGTGTTTGAAGAAGGCTATCCGTAAGAAGTTCTAGGCATGTTTTGGAAAAATTCAAGGTTTGCTTAGTAGAGGACCACCTCATTTGCACCAAAGTTTCATTTAATTGCATTTTTTGGTATCCAAAAAAGAAGTATGTAATGGCGATTTTCTTTGTATATTCCATGCATAGTTGTGTTCATGTTCTGTGGCACATGTGCATCCATTGTGCTACATGTAATAGAAAACGGGGCCTATGAAACCTACAAAGGAAACAAGTAAAGAAAAAGATAATTCATGATAGTCGTCACTACGTGTAGCATACATGGAAGCACTTGCTCTTATCATTGCATGTTGCCTTCAACAAAATAGAGGTCATCTCCTAGTCATGTGGACATCGCTGTGGGGATGTTCAATCCAATGTTGCAAAAAACACAATGGATAGCATGCACTATGAAGTCATAGTTGCAAGAAAGCAAACGATAGTCTCTCGGAAAATAATGTTTTAAAAAAAGTCTACACGTCTGATATGACATCCAGAAAAACATTAGCAAATGTGACTTTAGTTGACCCAAAATGTGGCATGCCATGTTAGCATTTTCATTGCCAATCCTGCCCGCTACCTGTTTTTTATCTTGAGCAACCATCTTACCACAAACCGTGGTAACTTTCTGTTAGTTACCTTCAGATGAAGTTGACCAGGGATGTTGACGTGGCGAAGACATCATTTCTAGACATTCACAAAAACATCGTTCTACTTGAAGTGATGTCTCCAAAAATATCCCTATTTTGGATAGCACCAACATGTCTGAACTCAAATTCTCCCATCTTTTTGAGAGCATTTGAGCAAAATCCACATTTTTGCTGCCTCCGCCCACATGACATTCCAATGTCCTCTGGGACGGAAGATGCCATCAGCTGATGTCCAATGTTTTGGGTCAGACATTAGAAAAAACATGGGTTTCTTCTAGTGTTGGTTGCATTGAATTTTGGACTTATGCAGCCTTGACTAGGATTATGTTCAAACCTTTTACCACTTARTAATCTAATCATGAGATCTTATACTAAAATAAAATAATAACATAGGAAGAATTTTCAATTTTTTTTTTACCTCGTAGATTGCAGATATTTGTATTCAAAGYGAAGAAAGAGGACATTTGAGCACATTCAGTCTTTGACTAGATTATTTGACTTTGAAGCTTCTCAACTAAAAACTATTGGACTAAAAATTTTGAATTAAAAGTTTTCATGTTGAAGATTTGAGTTGAAAGAATAGAGAAAAAAAATCCAAAAAGAACATTTGATTTTCATTCCTTAGAAAATTATTAAGTAGAAATTGGTATGAGATTAAAGGAAAATTGTCTAAATCACTAGTAGCTCTAACATGGAATTGACACATACTTATGCCAATGGTAAGATTGTTCTAACAAGCATGATAAATACTAACGAACCTTTTTATTTTAAATTGTAAAAGTTGAGTTCGGAAATGAATTTAATACGTCATTTTTTTGAGAAGTTTCTATGATTGCCTGCGAAATGCTCTATAACATTCACATCGCACATTTAAAAGGGAATGAATAAAAGCTTTCCGTGTAGACCAAAATATAATATATATAAAAAGAGTTTAAAAAATAATAATTTCAAGTTTTCGTGGATTTTTTTAATTTCCTCGTCTTTGCATTTTTAGATTATTGTGGCATAACTTTTGCTACCAAACTTCAATTGAAATAAAAATACATTATTAGAAATCCAATGGGGTTTTCTACTTTCAAAAAGTTTTAAAAAATCATGTCAAGATTCAAGAATTGAGGTTATCCAAGCCTACTAGAAATCCATTTTGTTTCTGAGGGACAAAAATGTAATTTTAGGGGTAAAAATAAAAAGATGCCTACTTTAACTAATTGACAACCCACATTACAACATTGGTTTATGTTCTCTCCACGATGAGGAGTGTGAAGTTGCTAGACTTTGCAATTCATTTTGTCTCATTTTTTTGTCTCATTTTTTTGTTATTTTGACCCAAGTTGGCGATTCAATTTTCCAAATTGGTGGTTACATCAAGGGACAAAGGAATTGGCATCTAACCCAAGTTGTTTCATATTTTTTGGACCTTCCAAGAATTATTTGCAAATTTTTGAAGTTGTAATGCAGTGGTCACTAAAAGCGACCACCTCCTAAAATGTACACTTTTGGTACATTGAAGAAAGAAGAATGTACCTCTGCATCATGATCGTTTTTAGAGCATGGGCGCTTTAAGAGCAGTCTACCTTATGTGCTATTTGTGAATGTGCAAGAGAGTGTGGGACGAGAGTGGTGATGAAGTTGTCAAATAATAGTAGGATGAGATGTAGAGTAAACCGGCCATTCACCACACAATTCCAAAAACCACACAACAAAAAACCTTCCCATTACCAAACACCAACCGCTCAATTCAAGTGTGATTGTAACCAATTCAATTGTGATTGTAACTAAATCTCATGTAAGCGGTGATTTGTTCACCATTCAATTAATATAAAAATCTTCTTAATCAAATTGGTCTTTTTGTGATGTGTATCAAAGTGTGCGTGGAAGATGAMTGTTTGAATCTGAAAGTTTTAAACCGTAGACTCAATTTGGAAATCTTTGTGTATGTGTGTTTTGAGGCATATTGTCACAAATAGTGTGGCTCACTTGTAATTTTCAATAACTTTTGAAGCATAAACTCCATAAGCTTGAAATTTTTATTGGAGATGCCTAACTTGACGATAATCATATCTTTTATTTTTCAAAAAATTTAAAAAATAAATTTATATTTAAAAATCATTTTTGCTAATTTGTCACACTTTGAGGTTTTGAGGTTTTGACTACGTTAGGAGTCCCCAAATTTAATGATTTGGAGCTGAAATTTTCATGGTCTATTAATATAGTAGAAAAGCATAGACCCATTAAAGGAAATCTAAAAATTTGTTATTTTATGTCCTCCACATGAGTGCAAACAACACTTCCATTGCGTGCAATTTCAAAACACTGATAAAGGTTCTAAGACCATTTTTTTGGTGAAATCTCATCACCATCAACTCTTCCCAAATGGAAAATTTTTAAGTTTTGAAAAAAATTCTTTTCCTATTTTTTACAAATTAAAATGTCAAAGTACCTATTTTCATGAGATTTTGCACATTTCTAGTTCACCTAGTTAGAAAAAAATTCTATGCTTTTCCTTCCTAGGGTACCTTCTTCTTAAAGGTATATACATTAGACATATTTTTTATATTTAAATTTTTTTTTTTCTAATTTTAAAGTACTCCAAAAAATCATCAATACTGTAGCAAAAGTGTACACAAAATGGCAGGTGTTTCTTGCAATGACCCTGTATTAAATTTAAACTAGKATACTATGTCCAAGTGAAAAATATTTTAATGTTATACSTGAGCATGTGGAATGTGGRTGTTTGCCAATTTGGTAGTTACAAGTGGTGTATCAATAGTTGGTTGGAATGTTGATGGTATATGAGTAATTATGTATTTTAAATACCTTTTCCATATTGGAAGTGAACGGTGGTCTCCAAAGAGTTTGCAAGTGTTTAATTGTATGTTACATGAGTCAATAGAAGAATCGAATGTGCATTATTTTGTTAAAGAGCTAGGCTGCGTATCAAACAAAGCCAAAGKAGGAGCTGCGGCACTGAAGCCAAGTCCGTGAACCAATGCCAATTTGGAAAAAAGATAAAGAAAAACAACAACAACTGGAGGAACAAAACTCTTGTGGCCTTTAAAAGGGGAATGGAAAATTCGATAATTAGCCTAGAGTTGTGAGGATTTGTATATTCCTAAGTGGAAGAATGTTCTCTAATTGTAATTGTAATGGCCTAACTGGCTATGTTTAGAAGTAGTCTTATTTAAACTGTCTCCTCAAACGAACTTTACACTAGATAGTTGTTTTTTAATAGGATCAACTAAAATTATCTACAAGGAGCATGTTCAAAAGTGCATTGAAGATAAGAGGTTCAGGTTGTGCCCCCCTAGGCTAGTCTCAATGACCATTCTTTTTAGGTTCCACCATTTGTGATGGCTAAAATTTGGAAACTATGTTGTCAAAGTCCTCCTAGCTGGAAATGGGTTTCCCAAACCTTCAATCTTGARTTGATGTTAGAAAGCCTAATGCACCATATATTCATCAAAACAAAAATATGTATCACTAAATGTCTAAACTATTTTCAAAYTAAAAGTCAACACTGGAGTTGAATGACACTAGCCTAGATATGCAAGCCTATGAGCCTTGAGCCTAGGTGTATGTAGGTATTCTAGAACTATTGAAGGTGTTTATAACATACATACGTATAATATAACTACCTTGTAACCATGGAAGGTGCTTGTAATGTCATAAACACCCATAATATAATTAGGCAGTTATTATATAAACATCCTATAACCATGGAAGGTGCTTATAACATAGGTACCTACAACATAGACACCTATAGTATAAATATCCTACTCAATATCTTAGGCTCACTAGCTAGCAATCATACACTAGAATTATATCTAATAAGATTTTTTTTTATAGGTCACGCAAAAATTATCACAATAATTTGTTTTTTCCACCAATTTTTGGGAAGTGCCAACATATGTAGAAAAAAACTATATACAAAAAATATMAAAGTTTTATCTGTATCAATTATATAAAGTTTAGTTTTTTTTTGCGGTACAAATAATTTGATTTGAAAGTCAAAACTATAAAAAAGGTATTTCAGTATAAAATATAAAATATTTACTTGAAATTTTTCATACTATTCTTTAATGGTACGTGTCTCTTCTGAAGAAGTTTCAAATCAGTTGAACTATTTTTGTCATATTTATTTTTATTTTTAGCAATATGATTTATAACAATGCAAATTTTCACAAAAATAAAAAAAACTTTGCAAAATAATAGAAAATTCATAGTCTTTTATAAGAAAATRAAATGAAAATTAGAATACAATTAAAATACTTGCATTGAGCTTGGGTGCTTGATCAATTCACCATATATGACAATTGGAACTAGAGCTAGTATTTTAGAGATCAACATCTTAAGTCCTAAATTTCTGAGGCACCAAATTTTGGTGTTGATAATACTTTGGTGTTAAATGAAACTTACCCAATTTATTGTTTTTAGAAATATGTATTATCAAAACATCTTTTGAAGTTTAATTGTCTTAGCATCAAAATTTTGATTGTAAAAATAAATGATCATGATTTTTGTATTTAAGATTTTGTACAAGGGTATATGTTGCAAATCTTGATTTTCAAGTGTTGAGGGCTCTTGAAAATGAGCCTCAAATACACTAGATCTTGGATAAAAAATCACATTAGAAATTCATTTTTGAAAATTGTAAAATAGATTTCAAAATGTTACAAATTGATTTGGATTAATCATATTATGCCTTTTAACCTCATATTTAATTATTCATCAAAAAAACAATTTTTCAGATTTGACATGTAAAAAAAGAACTTAAAGACTTTAATTTTATCACACTTTTTATCAAACATTATAATCTTTCAATCCAGAAGTAATATTGTTGTATTTACTATTCCTAATTTCCTATGTGATCTCTAATGTGTCTAGTTTGAATTTGTACAGTTACAATTCAAAAAAATTGATAAAATTTATGAAAATGTTGACTTTTTGTTCAATTTAGAGCAATTTCCAAGAAGCTCTGAAAAAGCCTTGGGCTTCTAGAGATTAAAAATCAAACGCTTAAATTTCAAACAATAGGTGCCAAGCAAACCAAAATGAGTATTTTTTCATCCATTAATCTTTTTGAATCTTTTTGTGTTATTTTAAGAAAATTATATGGTATATGTTCTAGAGACTTTGGTTTGCAAATATTCTACAATTGCAAAGATACTAATAGATCTCGCCTTTAAAAGCAAGATTTTTTAGTCCTAAAATGATCCTTCAAAAACAATTCTAACACAAAAGTAAAATAAAATCTTCAAAAATCTATTGATAAGAGCTTAAGGTTTGGAATTGAAAGGAAAAAAATTCGTATGAAAATCACAAATACTCAATCTATAACCTATTCTAATAGATTTTCTAATTTTTGGATCCAAATTTAATTGAAAAATATTGCTATTTGATCTCATAATACAACAATAATCTGGCTATTTTTATTAAGAAAATGAAAATATCCTTTAAACAAAAAAATCCAATATACGTTCTCTGAATATTGCTAATTGGCAAAAATATCATGCACAAAAAAAATGCTAAAGGCAATTTTTCCTCGGACAAACAAAATGCCAACCAACCAGCCACATGATATACTGCGTGTTTACATTCTTGGCAATTTCAAATCCACGATTGTAGGGGCCTAACCGCGCGCACCCTGTGACCGCAATTGCAATCATGAAGCATTTCAGACACCGGCATCAAGATCTTGGCAACTCTTTTGTTGCTCAGACCACCATAGCCACAATTCCAAGCGCGTCTTTAATTGAGAGATACATATTGCAATCTCTATTGAATTTTATTCCCATTGCTTGTAGAATTAGGGTTTGACAATCTAGCTAGTGATTAATAAAAATGCAGACACCATCAAACAACAATGCATGAGAAGTATTGCCGACGTGAATCTCGCAGACTGATTTGGGAGTGCATTTAAATAAGGGATTGAGCAATTTTAACCTCAGAAGGTCCAAGAAGTCCTAGTTGAGTTCCATGTTCTTTTTAGCAGTTTTGAGKACATAAGCAGGTCGTATGATGAGTTTCTTTTGTTCAATTTTCTACAATTTTTTTCTCGACTCATGCAATGTAGTATTTGGTTCTATTGATATGAGTTTTATTTTTTGTGGTGTGATCAGTCACATAGGTTTAGGGTTTTACAACCATGGCGTTTCAGGGTTTTTCAATGTGGAATGAGAAGGTTTGGTAATGTCTTTAGCGCTGCATTTGGACACAAAGGGAGAATGGAAAGAAGTGTAGCAATTTTGGTTTGGAAACAATTTTAGGGTTGTGATTGTGTGTGGAGTATTGAATTCATTAGGAGCATGTAGTGTCTTGATTGGTGTAAATAGAAGCTGAAATGTCACGTGCAACTCGGCATCTTGAGAGGCTACTCAAAGTGTTGCAAGTGAGGTTTTTATAAACCCTAATCTTTGTGTTGTTGTTGCAAAAAGTGACCAACTGACCATAGTTCCACATGGAAAGAGTGACTTGAGAGGGTTAGGGTATTTTTACTTGACCATGCCAACTGAATAGTAATCAAGCTTTGGTTGCAAACCCACAATCTTTTCTTTGCAAGTTGTGAGGTGGAAATGATCTATTTTTATCATGTGGTTGAGTCCTTTGTGCAACCACCACAATTTGATAGCAATCTTGATTTCCAATATACAAATGACAAATTCATCTTCCCTTTTGGATGATTAAGCTCACAAAGTGGACAAGTTTTTTTTTCCAAATGGCAATCATGAGTTAGCACTGAGGATATTGATCCTACCAACACCTCACAAATTGACAGTTGATAATTTTATAATTAGAATCAAGATCTGCAATAGTATTAATAGTTCCTCCTTACAAATCATTTGGTGACCTTTATGATATGATTTATTTTTCCAATCCTTTTGCATCTCAACATATATTGATCAGCTTGCCACAAAATCCACCTTGTTCTCTTAGAATTGTAGATTAATGATTATGCAATTGGCTAATGGAGTTGGCAATGCCTTTGAAGTTTAGCAACATTATAAATTGTCTTGGCCTATGGCTTCTCCACCACATTCCTTGAAACCTTCCCTAAAAGAAGATGATGAGCAAAACATATTACTAGAGATGAAAAAACCTTGGATGTTTGTGAACTACCATAGAGTTGGGTTTTCAAAAAACTAGTGGTTCAAGATTTGGGAGATTTAACTTTAATYAGTTGATTCAATGTGCAGTCTGACTCAACGACAACGCTTGGACAGTGTGGCACTGGAGAAGAACTTATGCCACCTCAATTTGATTCTATACAAGCTACAGTAAGTAATCTATATTTGAGTTAGCATATATGCCAAATCCAATCATGCAATTTAGTATTCTAATGTGAAACGTTCAAGCAAAATAATTATGAAATCAATTTCTTACACAGTGTTTCCAATAAAAGTAATTGGTTTAAGAATTGTCAAACATCATAAAGACAATCTTCTTCATGCTTCATGAAGAGATCTTTCTATAGTTCATTTTCATTTTCATGTCATCACACATAACACYAGTCAGTCAAATCACAACTTATGATTTAAAAATCCATTCGCTATTATTGAACATGAGAAATGGCAATGGTTAGTTTTGTAGTCATAGAATGATAATATTTATGCAAGCTTGACCATATATAAGCTTATGTATGCTAGAAGTTCACTCTTATAATTCTTCCAAAATTTCTTGTATATTTAGTTAATAATGGTTAATAATGGTACAGGGGTCTGATGATCCTCAGGGGAAGGATACGCCAATTAGCTCGCGGATTTCCTTTCTTTCATGCTCCAAATCTGATGAAACATCCACACCATCCGGTGACAATGGCACAAGTGAGATTTGTTTCCATCCTATCATGTTTACATTGTGGTTGATAACTCAAATTTAGAGCTTGGCTGGGAAAAATTCTACATGCTCAACAACACAACAATGTAAATGGCATTTTTTTCCATTATCATAATCAAGTATCAACTTTGGAATTTTCAAGCATAATCTCAATGAAGATATTACAACCTTGGGTGATCAAATGGTGAAGAAAAGCTTAGAAAAACTTTATGTCTAAATTGAAACCCAAAAGTAAAGAGTAGTTTTGGCTAATGACTCAACACTTTTTTGCAAATGGTTGCTTGCTTAAAGAGTATGAAGCTTCAGTAAGAATGTGTCTTGAGAAGGTTTGTTCATGAGATGTCATCATTTTTTCAGAGTATTATGAAGAGGAGACAGTACGATTGGTGCAGCAGCTGGGAGACAGTCGCGTGCAAGTGGCGACCCTTGAAGCCCAAATCGAGTTTCTCACGAATAAAGTGGAAGAACAAGAGACGGTAGACTCTCTCTATATTCAAAGGTTAGAATCTCACAACTATTCATAAACATGGCAATCACACTTGCTCTTGGACTGGGTAACAAGAAAGTGCGTAAAACCTTACTACAAAAAGTTATCCATGCCAAGCCATGGTAGTGGCGTGATATGTTATTTCCATGACAAAAGTTTGATTTCAGGTTATTGGATATGCTCTTGGATTTCTCTAGTTGAATCTTCTTCAAGCATGCATGCTCAACCAAGGGTTTAGGAAGAATTCCACTAGGATGTTGAAAGAAAGGTAAGATTTTGAGATGTAATCGTGCTCTCCATATCCAATGATTAGTTGCCACCCTAGGAATTTCAGCTCCATTGAGCTCATGGATTGGATATACTCTATAAAGATTCAACCCGCATAAAGTAGGAAGCAGTGAGATGAAAAGTAGTTTTTGGGTGATCGGAATTGGAAGAGTCCACAGATTGACAATGGGTCTGGTGCACTTTTCGCCTCTGAAAATTCATAATAATTTCAATTCATGCGATAAAATTACCAAAGTTTTTGCAATCCCCATCATTTTTATCAACACACCTCTGAAAATATTTATCTTGCATTGTATTCCTCTAGATTTATCCAAAATTCCTTATTATTTGGTCGATTACGGGTGGTTTTACCTTATCATGCATTCTAGGTTACCCAACATTTGTGATGAAGTGATCAAATTTGTTAAAATGCAACATTCCAATGCACATAGCTCTCAAATCTAGGACTAATAAGAAGAGGATTACTTAGCATTGGTCCTAGGACCATTGGAATAAGATGCAATCTATTGGACTAGTCGATTCCCAATTAACTCCCATGTGTCAAATAGTCACATATTGATCAAGATTTAAGTGTTAGTGCTTGCAAGTAAAGTATTTTTTAATCACATAGTACATTTGTTATCATGAAAACCAAAAACCACATATGATCTAAGAGTCTTGGGAAACAAATAATTATGGATTTCTTGTAAAGAGTTGTTATTATATGCAGTTGACATAATCAGAATCAGATTATTGTCCTTTTTGTCTTCAGACTCTCGTGACTGATGAGTATGTGGATGGGGTAGGTACAAGGAAAATTGGAGACTCTAGAAGCCAGAAACATTGATGCTGAGAACCAGAAGGCAGTCATGGCAGCCACTCTACAAGTGGCCATACAAGAAAAAGAGAGAATGCGAGATTCAATGAAAGAGAAAGACCATACCCTTGATCTCTTGAGCATGGATAAGGTCAGTTTCTAGGAGTTTTTGTCGCTACATGTGATTCATTTGGTTGTCAATGTGACAAGCACAAAGGACACCGTATAACAGGTGTATTCATTTTTTTAAATTGCCAAACCCCTAAAGGATGTCGCCCACCAAAAGAGTTGGGGTACGTTCCCCGTATATTGAATGTATTTGATCCTCTTTAAACACTCAAAATTCCCAAAAAATTCTCAGTTGACCAATAGTATGACTGTGACTTAATCTGAAATTTACAGCTTGAATGGGATTCATGTGCTACTCAATTTTCCCTTATGTATTCAAGAGGAGAGAATGTATAGAAAACAATAACATCCTTTAAGTGTTAATGTATAAGTAGAAGTATAATTGTACCTCAATTTTCCAGAAGCAACCAACATTTGATAAAACTTATAGTAGACAACAAAATTRTAAATTCTCAATATTGTCAATATTTGTTTATTTTGATTTGAATCTACCATAGCTTGGAATCCCCCACCACACAAACTTTCACAGATACTCGTGAATGAATCGGTTGCTTCACTAACATTTCCTTGATGTTAGCAGATATATCTAAGCAAAGAGGTCCTCTGTCAGGCAGAGCAATTAAAAAAATCAGAGGCCGAGCTTGAGCGACAACATGAAAAGTTRCGGGAAGTAAAGCGGGCACGCCAAGAGCTTTACAACAAAGTTCTCTCAGATAACAAGGACTCTCAAGCTGCTAATGAACAACGCCTTCAGGTTGACCTTGGCCTTGATAGCTCTTGGAGAGCATGACATTGATATATCTCCATTGTTGAGTTAGACATCAATATTGGACCTTATTGCTTGCTWGACAWGTAGGAATTTGTARTAGAGAACAGGCCCTACARGGACRMTTATGCCCTRGCAAGCGTGYMTAGGCAAGCCCRGAGGGCAAGCCYAGGCTGCRCGAGCYAGGGCATAATCGGCYTTGTAGGGCCTGCTCTCTTACATTAMAATATGGGGAGGCTTATACRGAATTGGCYTSTTGAATCATCGACCAAATTSTGCCWGGGAATTCGMCTCTAAAATCGCAGAAGAAGCCTCCACGGATTTTAATGTAGATAATAATGTGTCAACAAACTAGCTTGGCCTATGATGGACATCAGCCAAATTTGTTGAAAGTGTTCCCCTGCATTAAACCCTACAAAAATTGAAGTAAAATTAAAAGAGGAGCAATATTACCAAAAAACCCACACAAAGACAGATCAAAAATGTCATTCTAGCTATGGACAAAATTGGGCGTCCTTAAATGTAAGTTACATTCATAACTCAAACTCGTTTCGCAGGCTGAAATTTTGCGGATCCAGGAGCGAACAAACCAGGACATTGAAAAAATTCGCAAAGAGGCCACTGCTGTTGCTGATGAAAAAGTTCGGTATGTGATTTTCTACTTTCCCACCAAAATTATCTGTAATTGTAATTATAGGTTTCTCCTTCTTTGAAAGCAATCAATAGGGGACATTATATATGTGACATCAAGCACACTAAAAGTTGCATGAAACTATGATCAACGTCAAACCTCTATACCTTTTATTCTATACTTCCAATGTTTAAACTGATTGAAAAATTGAGTCCAAAGCTGTGCAATTAGTTTAATTAGTAGGATGCACTCCATTGATTATGAATTATATACTTATTGGGGTCCAAGGAAAAAAAAACATGAATCTTAGAGTTGGATGTAATGGATATTTGTATTGCTATCAATATTTTACTTAAATACACGATCATATTTTCAAAATGGTGGATTTATTAGCACCAAATATTGAAGTGCTCAGAACTCTAAAAAGACGTACTTTTAAGCTTCCTAGAGCTTTGAAAACGAGGACTTCTGGTCCACGATGACCCTAAACTACTGGATGAGGGCGGAAAGGTATCCCTAACCAAATAGGCAGAGGTTGAGGGTTCGACACCCGGCACTGCCAGGTGGTTTTACCTTGTGCAAAAACAGCCCCTTTACCTGACGGAAACCCTTGCAGTGTGTTCTTCGACACGCTTATTTCAACAAAAAAAAACTAGGACTTCCAAAGTGATCAAGCCTTCGTTTAGAGGTTGCTAATTGAAACCTTGAGCTCTAGAATATAGGAAAATTATAGATTTGAGGTTCAGTTGAGCGTGAAATTCCAAGTGCTATCTCAACAAATTTGGGGTTAAGTTAAGCTTATATCTGTTTGGTGCCAACAATGTTTCTCTGATGTGTCCCTGTGCACTGCACAAACAGGACATTCAGCGAAATGAGAGATGAAGCAATGGCAACTGCTGAGATATGCCGTGCTGAATTACGAGACAGTAAAGGTATGCATGAGAAATAAAAAGTTCCAATGTTTTCCCCAGGGTTATAAAACACAGGGGCAAAACCACCTCCGCATTTAGCTCGTTGGGGTACTATAGACTCGACCATTATAATGTGATTTTCTATGCAGCTCCAGCTCCATTTGATCAAGATTGGAATCTCGAAGTTTGACCAAGTTTGTCAACCCAAATGCAAACAAGCCAAAAGTCCTCGCATCGAGGTGGATGCATGATATAAAAACAGCATATTTCTAGGCAAGTGAAGCAAGTGTTTTCCTTAGGATTGGCAAATGGAAATTTCAAATTTCAAAAACAAAAGAATTTTGAAGTTCAATTATAAATGGCACCTCAAACCAACACCTAGTACAACCATGTATAGAAGTAGTAGTTCATTTCCAAATCAAAGAGCTTCAACCATTTCACACTAACTTAAAGCTTTAATTTCATGTTGGAAATAGGTGTATCCATTTTAGTTAATTAAGGATGTAATGAACCTTCCTTATGTATTTGTTGTTGATTCATGCTTTCACAAAGTCCCACCACATGCAAATTTGTGTGTGATAGTGAAATGTCAGATGATTTTGGCAATGTTTAGTGGGGAAATCTTGCATAAATGAAGAAACAATTTTTCTCAGTTTCAAAAGAGCCTTCATGTTAGTTAACTCTTGAAGGTCGTTGAAAACATTTGTCCTTATGGTTTAAAAAGTGCATTTTAGAATACAATTAAGTATTTGAAGATGCAGAAAGGGTTAATTGATATGAATTTTTYTTTKACCTCAAAAAATAGCACTRGAAATGTTGCATATATTTTTATAATTTKGGGGAACTTTGTTGTGCAATTTTCATAAAATGATGTACTCATAGACTATACTATATGCAAAATGGTGCAATTCAATGTATATTGTCACTTTGTCCAAGTGTAGAAAGACATAAAAGTTAGGTCAAAATCACTTGYGGATTTTGCATTGCATAAATGTGTTGGTTGTAAGAGCGGCCATGCATACGCTTTTGCAATAAACATTTTGGAAAAACGTAGTAAATTTTTTATACAAAATTGGATGTGAAAAGACCATACATTTGGTTCACCGAAGAAGAATGACAAATGATAGTCATTTGAGATGATAAATGTACATAGACTATATTTACGTAGAAGCTAATGCCATTGAGTGCTAGTACGTTATGATTGTGAGTCTAGTTTGGTGTACTAATTAAGTTATTTTCCCAATGAGAAGGACTCCAGTTTTCACACAAGTATTACCATTGAGACACCTACTCCTCCAGGGCCAGGGCAAATTGACCCCCTTCATTGCCCATTTTTTTTATCCCTAGAGAAAACATTGGGATTCTTGTATTTGCCACATATGATAAAATTTGCAACTTCTAAATTCATATTTGAAATCAGAGTCCCCATACTATTTGGGAGAGGTGAAGAAATGCAAAATTGACTCGGCACAAAATAGGGGCAATTTTTACATTTACCTTCTAAAGAAGCAATAAGGGGGTAGCTCGCCCTGGCCCTCCTCCAATGTACCAACTATCCTACGTGAAGGTCAGATTTGGCAGAAATGAAGTCATTTTTTGGAATGAAAAAAGTGAAACGTGTCATCTTGCAAGTGGTCTGAAATGACATGGACCGCTGAGAATCTGATGTGGAAATTCAGTTTGGGCACTCAACTGCCAAATCAGACCTTCACGTACAGTATCAGGGGGGGTGTATTCCATGGTAGCCTTGTACGGCACTGTACAAACTATACTATACTGTACTGTACAATACTTGTACCATACTATACAAACAAACCCAGTCCCTCTGCCATGTCCATTCGAGACATCAAAAGAAAACAAAAAAACGTGGCATCACTTTGACTCTCCACAGGCCACAGGCATCCAACTTGAATGCTTTTTGTTCCCAGACACAAACTTCACCTTCTAGAATATTCACCTGGGGATCACAATGAGTGCCTGAAATCAAAAACAATTCCTACCTCTGGAATAAACTCTGGGCAAAAAAAAAAATCAAAAAAAAAAAAAATCCCTGCAATTCTTGCTGACATCTCAATAACCAGGAGCCAGACAATGGAATGAGACCAGCATTTGAAAAAGGTTTGGGACATTTTTATTTATTTATGTATTTTCCATTTTTCATGAAAAGCCAAAGTTGCTTGACATTAAATGTTGTGCTGGTGCTCCTGATTTCAACATTCATCCACAATTTGGCAATTTTAACTAAGATTTTCCTATTTATGTTCTGAGGGCTTGCGGCAGAGCCCATTATTTTGGTGTAAATTGATGACAAATTGCCGGAAAAAAAATCCAATGGTTTGGGAGCTCCATCCCTAGTAATTTGCCTTCTCTGTGTAGAAAAGGGTGAGGTGGGGGTTCAAGGGCATTGGTTGCATCAGCTCCTCATCAAAATCTGGCCTTGTTTATTTGGCATAATATCAAATTCTCATTAGCCAATTTCCTTCAACTTCAAATTTTGCAAAGGCAACAATCCTTTTGTTTCAAAGACTTACTGGTTTTGAAACTACACTCTAATTCTCATTACATCAAGCAGACATGGACGACATAGAAGGGCCTGGCTACCATAAGCAACCCTAAAGTGATACTCGCCTTGTCCAAGAACAAACCCGCCTCGAGCAATCCAAATAACATCCTTGGATTCAAAGTAGCTAAAATTTAAAGATTTCATGGAAGCGGTGGCTACATACCCAACTTTTAATTTTTGCTTTTGGATACTCCATTATCACATCCAAATCAATTATTTAACAAATTCATCAACTGAAAATGAACTACTTGACGATTTTGCACTAATTTTGGCACATACCAACTAGAAACCAAGGGCAATAATAGCTCTACAAGTGCTTCCTTAAAAACTTACCTCTTCTTAGGTCCACTCATTTTGAGTTTAGATTAGACTAAATTAATCCTTAAAGGACATTCCATGTTCCCATTTGGTCAAACTTCATTAGCCATTTTTAATATTAAAGCATATCTCTCTAAAATTTAATATTTTTTTCATATAATTATTTATTTATTTATCTCAATTTTTTATAATCAAAAACATTAAAATGAAATTTAAATTATTTTTTTGAAGTASTTTGTTTATAAAAATCATAGTGATTACACAATTGGTTAAATTTAAGTATGAAATATAAAGGTAAATGTAAATGATAGTGATTAAACATCATGGTGTAATTGATGTACTCTTTGAGCTCATACCAAGAGAAATCCAATAGAAAAGTTCAAAAGTGATGTATTTTTAAGCTTTCAAGATGCTACTTTCAAAGTGTCACAAAAATTATAATTTCGATAATTTTGAAAAAAAAATAAGGGATACAAAGTAGATTATTAGAACTA
This sequence comes from Pleurozium schreberi, assembly GCA_006891605.1. Classification (NCBI taxonomy): domain Eukaryota; kingdom Viridiplantae; phylum Streptophyta; class Bryopsida; order Hypnales; family Hylocomiaceae; genus Pleurozium; species Pleurozium schreberi. The sequence continues at coordinate 49,231 of VACF01002495.1, read as the reverse complement.
CATTTTCTTTGTGAAGCTCCTAGACATTTAAAATCCAAAACTATTGTTCATAAAATTCACGTTTGATCCTAAAACTATGCCCTTTGAACAAGTTTGTTCTTTTAGGGGTTAATTAACTCCTGCACGACCAAGGCCTTCTCCTTGAGAAAAAACACTCAAAACTACCATTTTTATATCAAGGAGTAAAAAGAACTCAAAATTCTTGTTTCATCTAACATCTAACCGTAGGATCTTACACGTAACTAGTATGAGAATATGTAGTAAAATTTTCAGAAGTATTGACCACACAGATTGCAAGATATCTATGCATAAAATGAAAATAAACAAATTTTTCAACACATTGCAAGACTAGATTATTTGACGAACCTTCTTAACTTTAGTTTTTTGCACTCCAAAGAGTTTTTTTTTTTTTTTTTTTTTTGAAACGTACGACTTTCTCAGGCTCGCAGCGTGGACTGACTCGATACATACCATGGCAACTGGTTTTTGATGGAATTACACGCCATGGATTTTTTCCCACATCATGAAACAAGTAGAGCAATGTCAGCACGGGGAATTGAACCGGTAACCTCGTGGATGCACTTGGTGATTCTTACCACTAGCGCCATCACTTGGGGTAGTTTAGGGTCATCTCGGACCTCACTCCAGAGATTTGAGCTTTACATCTTTGTGGGTGGAGAATTGAGTTGTGAGTCTAGGAAAGAATTTAAAAAAAAGAAGCATAAAGTTTAGTCTTTAAAAAATTGTTAAGTAGAAATAGGTACAAGGTAGATAAAAATCTAAATTATTGATATTTTTAAGATAGGATTAAGCACACTAATCCCAATGACGAGATTGTTCTAACAAGCAACATTTAGACTTATAACACTAAAAAAGCAAGGATGCATTTAAACACAAAAAGCCCTAAGCATTGAGGCGTTAATTCCCTAAACAATTCTATTGGCAATTCAATTGTATTCCAATAAATTGAAGAATGATGAGTGAATCTTTGGCTATGTATAAAAGTTGCATGGTGATGTTTGTTGAGTATATGAAATAATGACTTTTCAACTCAATTCCAACCCTTTGAACCTTGATTCTACATGATTGTGTACATATTCTACTATATTTGGATGTAAAAGAGCAAAATTGGAATCTAGACTAAGGGTCTAAAATCACTTGGTTATCTTATTGCCTTCATTCTTGTTTAACATTATTCAACAAGGGTTTTCTTGAGCTTCTCTTAGTAAAATGGTAGTTGCACAATATGCTTTGTTGTCAAAGGTAGAAGATTGAACCAACAAGTGAATGGGGAAAAAGAATCACCATCATGTAATCAAAGAAATTGTGAGAGAAGCATCTACGGTGCAAGAGATGTATCTTTGGATTTCAAATAGAGAAAATAATACATATTTACTACCAAGAGGTGTATGTGACCATTGCAACTTTGCATCTCTTTCATTGCACTAGATGGTTTTCTTGGTTTTCTTGAATAATGCTACATGGAGCACCAACTTTGAACTTTAGTGTTCTCCACTTTTATGAAAACATTTTACACATGATAATGAAATAATGCTATTGGAAGATTTTAATCGAGGTCCCTCATTTCAATCACTTGTTTGAATTTGTCTTTGTGATTATGAGTCCCAAAAAACTAGCACCAATTAGAGACTTTATGTCAAGTTTCTCAAAACACCTTATTTTTAAAACACAACTCTTAGCTCTAAAATGCGTTTGAAGACCCAAAGTGTTCAATGATTGACTTTCAAGTTTATTTTATAAATAAAGGTTGTACCTATTTATCTAGGAATCTGATCATTTTTGGCTAATTACCTTGGTGATAGGCCCATCCTTCCAAGTTTAATCTAATGAGGATATTAAAGACTATAGCTGTCTCTATATACTACAAGAATCTTGTTTTTTCTAATCAAATTTTAGGTGATGTAGAGTGCCCTAAATCCATATTTTTATGTCAATATTGATGTTATGTTGGACATTTTGTTGACGTTGTTCATCCTCTAGTCTTATGTAGACTAAACAATGAAATGAGGTGGCCTTATCCCAAGAAAGTTAATCTATAAGCCACTAAGCCACTAGAGTCAACAAATATTTTTACAAATACTTTCATTTGTACACATGGATTTTCATGAGTTTCAACCACACCCATAACTAATTCAGAAATGGTGTATTCTTGTACTGTACAGTAACAATAAATATTCATATAAAGTGGAATGTCAAAAAATTAGTGAGGGGCACTCTAATATCACTATTTAGTGTAGGTAAACATGGAACTGGGGACATAGTGTGAAATGCCCCTTAGTCAATACTGCCGGCGACCCCCCCCCAAACGTGAGTTCGAATTTCAAAAGAGTGAAACTACACTTCCGCTTTCGCATCGAAAACTGCAGTTTCCCAAAGTGACAGTTTCTCGAAGGAGGTGGGTGGGTCAGTAAGCTTAGTCAAAGCTCACGAATGTCCGCGTTCACTCTCTCTCTCCCTCTCTCTCACAGTCACAGTCACATTCTCCCCMAYAAAAAAAGAACGTTGGTCCGTGTCATTCCTTTTTTAAATTTTGTTCGGTAGATTTCTAGCTTCCCACTGTAATTTCAAGTTTTCTGTTCCCGCTGGGTTYGGCTTTGTACTGTTCCCCAACAGTGCATTCCTTCCTTCCACTTTGAATCCCCGTTTCCCCGTTTCTAGCTTCCAAGCTTCCTTTTGMAGCCTTTGTCCTCTTCCTCCTCCGAACCTCCTCTCTTTTCCATGCCAGCCTTGGGTGTTTGCTTGGGATCGCCGTTTGTTTGAATGCATCTTTTGAATCGAAGGGAAGCTGTAACGGTTGGGTTGCTTTCCCCCTTCTTCTTCTTCTTYTTCTTCTCGGCATTTTCCCTTCATCTCTGTGTTTTTGGAGTCCTGTTTCCAACGCATGGCAGGTTTGAATCTGGAGTGCTTGTTGAACATTAGTCTCTTTGGATGTGTGATCCGTTTTGCATCACCTCCAGGAAGTGCACCYGGGTCCTYCTCTTCTGTTGGYGTCCTTGTGGCTAYGTAGCATTGTGAGGTGAAGATTTTTGAAAAACAGCAGAGAATAGGGTTTTGGAAGGACAATGGGGGCGGCTACAGAGCTTCACCGGGAGGTTGTTATCGAAGTGGATCCAGAGCATATGGGGATATCGAACTGGGTTTTGTGGAGTTCATGAGCGTCGATCCTGGTGCTTCACTCKGTTGGACCGATCACTACATGTTTCTTCAGGTGAGGGAGTGGGAAACATTTTTGGAATTTTTGGGGCCGCATTGGAAGGGGCTCCGTTGGATAGTACTGCTTGAGAGGATGATTCGCATTGCGAATCTTTTGTTGGTCGTCGGCAGTGACGTCTCCTTAAGTTACGGATCTCACTAGACACTCCTGCGTTTGGATGGCTTATGGGACGGCGAAAGATCTCTTGTGAACAGGGGCATTGGAGAAGCAGATGCCAATCTTTTAAAACTGAATACTCTAGACTTTGAATGATAGTTTAGACATTTAACGGCTAGTTCATTCTTTTCCGGGTAGGTATGCTTGCGAGCATCGGGAATTGGCGTGTAGCGTAATTCACGAGGAAGGGGTTGTTTGAGATGTGAATCATCAAAGTAGGTCATCGGTCCATAGAATGGTGGATTCATTCTTGGTATATGCACGAAGATATGTAAAGTATGGATATGGCAATGTTGTTCTTGTGGAGCTCTTTTGCTCTTCTGTGCTAGGAAATCTGTTGCTGACGTTTCAAATTGAACCAGGTGTGGAATACGTGAAACCATAGCAAAATGTGGCGTGCTTTGCGTCAGGTGAAATTTCAATGTATTTAAAAKCTGCATTGACGGTTTACGCACTGTAATATCAACGGCTGTGTGTGTTGTTTAAGCTAGTAATAGTTCGATTTCAAATGAACTGTAGGAACACTTTAGAACTTCAGTTGAATGTTGCGTGTCTACAAGTGTTTTCTCATCATTTTCCATCTCCTGGAATYCAGATCCYCAGTAGTCGGTGACTCYACTGGATAACAGACTGGGTCCTAGTGAAAGAATCTTTCTTTAAAAAGCGCAGTCAAGATGGGGATATGTTTCCCAAAGGCGGCTCGACCGAAATACAAGGATGAGCCTTTGAATCCCAAGCCCTCCGCGGTTGTGCCAACTTCGTCTTCTCCAATTTATTGCGATCCGAGTCCGGAAGATTCTGCTCCTCCTGATGCTGCGTACTCGGAAGCTGAAAGTAATCTCCCTAGAGTGCAGTTGATCGGAGACATGCTGTGTCCCTTTACACTACGTGTGCAGATTGCGCTGCAATTCAAGGTCTGCTCTCTTTGGATTTCAAAATTATAAAACATAATGCCAAGTCTGGTGTCCAATCACCGTCTCACTGGTTATTTAGAAAAGGAATATAATCCTTGTCGTCACTTTCAGCTCTTAGATCAATCATAAAGCACAGATCTGAACATTACTTGGCCTTATGTCCAGTAATGCCTGAGTTTTGAGGAAATCGTGTCACTCTTCTTGTTGGTTAGCCATAGCACTTCTTCTCAATGTCCTAAACCCTTGATCAATCCTAAAGTACAAATTTGGATATTGAGAGATTCAATGCAACGACTCGGCATTAAGTCTCATAACCTTCCGCGGCCTGCTGGTTCTTTTAGATTTCCGTTTCAGTTGTAACAAGGGTGACGTCCCGAGCGTTATTAACCCTTTTTTTTAAAAATTTCTGTGATGTGTCCAGGGTGTCCTCGTGGATCCCACCTGGTTGACACCTGCAGATTTGGTGAACCCCAAGTTAGTAAACGCGAGTCCAAACGGCAAGTACCCCGTTTTACACTACGGGAACCACAAACTGAGTGGCTCCACCGATGCCATGCTGGATTACATTGAGGAGACGTTCCAAGACCCGACGTTGATCCCTTCTCCAGTGGAAGACGACGTGATGGAGTGGGTGGCGTTCATTCGCGACGAGCTCACTCCGATCGTGGGCCAGCTCTTGTACGACGGCAGCCCTCTCGTGCAACAGGAGCTCCAACCGATGCTGGAGACCACGTTTTCGAAACTCGACAGTGGCATATGGGAGCACGGCAAGCAGGGCCGCTTCTTCTTCGGCAACCTGTTCACACTTGTCGACGTCTATCTGATTCCCATCCTTCTCCTCGTCGACGTCGCCAAGTTCTTCCGTGGTGTTGAAATTGGGACCGTCCACTCACACTTGCTGGCGTACAGTCGAGCCATGCATTCTTTTCCGAACTACTCCCCCGTGAGGGTGAACACGGATTTGCTGAAAGGAGCTGTGGCCAAGACGCTTGATGTATCCTCCATTTTTCAAAGTTTGAAAGCGTTGTCATCATACGCCCCTCTTTTTCAGGGTTAGAGGTACAGTACAGTACAGTACGCCTTGTAAATACTGAATCTGAAGAATTCCTCTGAAAGATATGACCCTGCTTCGAAATTGTGTCGTGTTGCCTGCCAAGATCAGTGATCAGTCATTATTATCTGAAAGCGAGCATTTCAAGCTACAAATTTGTGGACTCCAGCCAATCAAGGCACTGCTTAATTGTCCAGTAGACTACAGTACCTTTCAGAGCTTTTTCCGTGCTCCAGTTTGCTCTGCCACAACTGAATTCGAACTCATCAATGCCAATTTGTTGTAAACTGTCGAGAAAAATTAATTTCTCCGTATTTTCTGTTACAGAAATTGCTACAGTGGAATTGGGCAGTCTCCAGACTCTCAACCAATTGGAATCTGAAAAGTGAAGAAAACCACCCTGATCGTCAGAGTGGTCTTCTCCAGATTCTAGAACCTCCACCACCTGGTGTAAAGTTTTCTTTTGATCGATCGATTCTGACAAGCCGAAGTATTGTTTGTTGCCGGGTCGGCAGTGCGCAGTCAGAGTTGACATTGCATTTGGTGACATACAGAAACAACAGGTCTTCAATTAATTAATACCTCCTTCCAATATCGGATCCTCTGATTTTTTTCATGCAAGCAAGCAAATTGCAGGGAACTCAAGTAGTGCTCAATCCAAAACTCCCAGAACTCCCAGAGCCTGCTATGAGTGCTATCCCCCCCCCACCCCCCACGCCGGCAACATCCTAAGTACTGAATAACAACATACCTGCGTTCATATTCAGGAGGACCAGGAAACTTGTGGAGTTGAACTAAAGGAAATTTGAAACATTGATTCTATCACTACGCGTAAGCAAAATGAGTTTGGAATTATTGCTTTGGGTGATTTAAAGAATTGAATCACCTCAAGACAAAACCTTCGTGGAAAAGGTCATAATCAATTAGAATCTCACTACACTGATGATGGTAAATAGTGTTACCTACACTAATTGATTTAAAACAGCCATAAGTTTTTACTCTTAATGAATATTTTTATCAACTATAGGTACAGAGTTTTCCCAACTATAGTGCTATTAAGATCCATGCCTTCCCTAAAAATATTCAAGAAGAGTAAAAAATTATAGCAATTCTAAAATAGTTAGTGTGGGTACACTATTTAACATCATTAGTGTATCGCTCTTTGTTATGTTACAAAAGTTATGTACAAATGTGCAAAACAAGGAATTCAACATGAAATACTTCACAGAGCTTTCTAGAAAACACAAGAGACTGTCACAATCTCTATGATATTCATCCCTAAATTAATCCAGGGTTTGCAGATGACGAATTTGGTGATCAGCTTGCAAAAAAGTAGATGCTGGAAAATTTGATAATTACCTCACCAGAATCAGTGAAGAATGTTGCATCTGTTAGTCAATAAATAACTGAAATTGAAACAGAAAACTAAGATGCACTCAAAACTGTTATTGAAAGCATAAGTAAGTACATGAGTCTCCTATGGGTCCTCTTGGTCCTTGAGAGATTAGAGATGTCTGGTGTGTTGATGTCCCGTTGCAGTAAATAAACATTGAATTCTCACTTTACATCTGTTTGAATTTTTTTGGAAATAAAAATAAACTACTGAGACACTCTCAATTAGTCGCTACTGTATAGTACCCAAAGTCGACGTCCTTCTTGCGCCAGGTCTCGTATCAGACGCAAGTTCCTCTGCAACGCAATCCACCACCACCATATCAGCAACGCAATCCAACCGCGAATCAAGCAATGCAGGATTTTGAAGCTCATGATGCGGAGTCTCCGTGGTGGAAAGGAGGAGGATTGGAACTCACAATGCTACCATTTCTTAATTGCACTTACAACCTGCAAGCTGTAGACTGAAATAGATTCTGAAGAGAAGCAACGAATGAGATTTAAATCCATGTCCTTCCAAATGTCATTGGTGGCTTTGTACTCAACAAATACAACCCATAGTGCACTGATTACATTTGAGACAATTCTAAATTGAGTATTGTAAGTAATGCTCTACAATTTGTTGTTAGTTGTGGACACATATCACACAAAGATTGTGTGATATGCACCCACAACAAGGCCATAGAATACACCTCATGCAATACTCAATTTGTTTCGTAGCCAACTCCACTATTTTGGAGCGAATATGACATATGTAATCTAGACTTAGCAAAGACAACACACATCGCATTGGTTTCAATTTGTTGCTACATTTCGTCCTCCTTGGCTACAATAGATTGAGTATTGCATTTAGTGCTACAGCAAGTCACGAACACATGTCACAAGCTCGCAACTCCATGCATCTTTCACATTCAAGTGATTAGTAGCATGCTACATGCAATATTCAACCTAGTATATTGATCATTTTAAACTTGTGAAAAAACATCAAATTTGGGCATAGAGAGATCAAAGATTGTCAAATAGTCCAACGAATTGATCAAAATTTATATGAGTTAGTTACAATTTTTGTATCTTGCACTAATGTCACTACTCACACTAAATCCAAGGAACACTAATATGGTAGTTCAAGGTGAAAGCATGAAACACCTCTTCATTTTGTTGCATTTGATCATTTTGGAAAGTAGTATTGGGAGTACTATGAGTACATTGGCAACGCAACAAATTGTACACAATTATAGTACAAATTGATTTTGCTTTCACCCTTCATAATTTTTTTGATATATTCAATACAATGAGGTCCACACTATATTAATATTGTCTCATACATTGTGATTATTACCCATCTTTCATCTATTTTCATTCAATTTTCATCTAAATTTCATCCCAAGGTTTATACCAAGTAGATCACATTCATTCAAAATTATTCAAATTAGTATGAAGGGCTTTGGCACTATTTGACCTATTTCGCACTACCATATAGCAAGGGTCTAATTTAAAACACATGAAGTAATTTTGGTCAAATTAACCCTAGAAGGTGGTCAAGGCCCCAAACTAGTCCAASGATGACTTTCAAGATCACTACAAAAATGAAGAATGCACCTATTGGTCCAAAAAATCAAATCATTCCAAAAAAAAGTGCCTTGACGATAAGTCTCATCCTATCAAGGTTAACTAATTTGCCCTTGAAAAGATGTTGAGACCAAAACGTGGCCAATAGATGACTTTCCAAATCATTGTAGATACTAAAAATGCACCTATTGGTCCAAAAAATGAGATCATTTTCCACGAAGGCACTTGGTGATAGATCTCGCCTCATCCTATCGTCAAAGATGTAAAACAATTGAAGTTTTGTGATTGTTTTTGGGTGTCTTCAAATTGACATTGATGCCAATTCAATTTTGGCACTTCCTTGATGAATCTGACCCTCTAGTGCAATAATTGCATCAACGTCTGTAGCACGAGTTAGTTAATGAAATGGGCATGCAGCAACTGACTGAGGATTCCACTTACCCTTGACAACTGGTTCCGGCAGCGCACACCACGTTGCACGCCCCGCAGTTGTTGCCGTCACTGGCGAAGTCGATCCGCGAGCAACCGCGCTCATCAACCTCCACGCCATAGCAGTAGCTGAAGCCCTCCTCGCAAACCGCATGGCAGCTCTCGCCTCCGCACACAGGCACGGCGTTCGGAAACGAGGGGCAAACGAGCCCGCACCCGCCGCAGTTCAGTATGTTGTACACCACGATCGCCTCACACCCGTCGGCTAGATTTTGAGAGTAGGCTACCCTATCTAACTTATTGTGACAGCTTTTGGAGGTTTGTGTTTTGTTACTTTAATTGGGAGATACTGAGATAGTATAAATTTGACAATTCAATTTATTGTGAAGCAATGCTTAGGATGGTTTTCAGTTTTACCAACCATTTTCCTTTCATTCCCATATTGAACTTGTATTTCAAGAACCAAGTCCATTTTTTTTTCTATTTTTTACTCCATATAGAAATTTTAAAGATTTGTTTACAAAATTTTTTTTAGATGTTTTCAAATTCCAACCGAGGGCTTTCGTAACTCCACCTGCTAACAATGAACTAAGTGGCATTTTTTCTTGAACATTGTCAAAAATTGTTTCTTTTTGGAATGCCAACTTCTTCTTACCGGTATTTTAAAATCAATCAATTTTTTTGTTTTTTATGGTAGAAGCTAGACATGCACCTAAGAATACCATTAAATAGGTCAAACAAGTTGTTTTGAACATTCATCCTTGAGTCATCTACAATATCAACTAAAAATTGTAAAATTCATCCCAATATTGGCAAATCTCATACCCCCTTTATCCCACTAAAAACTTCCAAAAACTTCCCCCTTGATGGATCAACTATATGCACAGTCATAGTGTCAGCAATACTTGCATTCAAGAATGAATAACCCATCCCCTAGATCTATGCAAAATCTCCAACTTAGGCACCATTGTTTAGACACCCAAAATTCATGTGGAAAGTATGATATTTGAACATAGTTACTTTGTGAATGCAACCAACTTTGTCATTTTAGATGATTTAAAGGATGATGGCAACAATGGGATTTGAGAAATATGTTCTCCAACTTATATATCCACAAAAAAAGAAACTTGGCCCACTTTATCAATAAATTTTCATAGCACCTAAGTGGTCACTAAACATAGGGTCTACACTATTGTCTAAGAAAGCAATAAGTACAAGGTGCCTCATATGGGCAACGGCAAGTTTGTTAGGCCCAAGAAATGCTTCGAGATTGTTTCATTTTCCCCCACAAGGTCATTCAGCATAACCAACACTTATTCAACAATCAAAATTAAAAAAACGGAGCTTTTTAGTGGGACAAAAATTCTCCCTAGTTTGAAGGTTTTTAGTGGGACARAGGGAGTATTTTCTAAAGATGATTTTGACAATTTCATCCACTTTTTTTTCTTTTCTATACTAATGAACTTAGCAAGCTTAAAAGTTAAGCAAGATTTTGGCGCAACAAAAATTTCACTGCTTAAAGCCAACTGTGACAGTTGTGAATGTCGAACACCGACTTCACCGAGTGGCCATACAGTAGATGACCCTTATTAGACCCGGACATGCCAGCTGAATTATAGGGCAAGTCATTCCGCTTAGTATTCCCCAGTGSTCTCGTGAAATGTACATATTAAGACCTTTTTATTTTCTCACATATGTTAACAAGCAATGTGGAAAATATTGTTTATCTTTGTACATATCCGGGCCAATCCGGTAGTTAGGATCAACAAAAAAAACAGTTTTGAAATAAATCCGAATTTTGGCGGGAGTGTTTTTTCTTTTTAAAAAATTGTATGGGAAAAAAGAATCTTTTTATTTTATGCATTTGACAAATCACATTTTTCAACTTTTATTAATTATTCAATAGGGAATATTGAATAGGGAGTATTGAACTCAGAATGTTGAACTTGACCACATGGCAAGATAGTGTACAAGTTGCAACTACATGAAGGTGAATMAAATAAATTAAAAGAAAAGTGTACGTTAGATTACTTATATTTGAGTTGCATTTTAATTAGAGTTGCTACTAAGTAAGGCCATATTCATTGTATTGAAACTTTTCAATAAAATTTTGAGACAAGAATGCTAGTTATTGGAAAATTCATTCTAAAAAATAGTAATTGAAACCAAAAATAAGTAATGCTCAAATAGTGATTCTATAATGAAATTCTAAAAGTTGGTATTGTTATCTATTTATAAAAAATTACTATGGGAGAGGCACCCAATGGCATCCATGTACCCAATGCCGTATCTTTCTAGGTGAGGCATTCATTCTAAAACATAAATGCAGTGGGGTTGTAGACTGCTTATTATTTTAGGTCAAAAAAATAAGCCATGTACCGCTTACCTACATTTAAAGCCTGAAATGATTGTGTCTTGCAGATTTGGATGGCACTGGGTACAAGGACGCCATTGGGTGCCTCTCCCTTAGTAAAGTTATAAAGCAGTTTATCTTCAAGTCGAAAATAAAAATGAGTGCAAAAAGTCTCAATGTAATGAATATGGCCTTAAGTATGTGAGCTTAGGATCATGAGCATATGAGCCTAGAAATCTAAACACCTATAATATAGGTGTCTATATCATANAGGATATTTATGTCCTATATTATGAGTTTTATGTTATAGGCACCTTCAATGTTTGCAAGGTACCTACTTATACCTAAGTTCATGGCTAAGACACTTACATTTCTATGCTCACATGCTAGCATTGTTGTACTTTAATCATTCAATTATATTATTTGACCCTCCGCTAGTCTTCCTATTAATTCAAGAGATTTTTTTTTTCAACTTTTTTCTTTTGTCCCTCTTCAATAATATGTTGTACTATTATACCAATCATTCATTTCTTTATGAAAAGTTATTTAACCCTTTGAGGACCAAATCCATTCTAAAATGATCAAACATCATGTTTGRGCTAAATTTAACATTTTAAATTGTGTTACAATATTGAATTTATACTTCCACTAAGTGATTATAAATTGTCTATTAATGTAATAAAAAAACTGTTCGTTTTGTGAAAAATTGTCATTGTTTTCATTTTGGTAGCAAAGAGTGACAATAAATTATTAAATATAGTAAAAACAATCTAATTAATTTGAATTTTTTCAAGAGGTATAAGTAGCAGTGAAGATTGGAAATTTATTAATCATTTATTTTACAATATAATTCCAACATGCTCTTGTCAAGGTCTTTAAAGTCAAACGCTASTATCAAGCTAAATTGATCATTTTTATATAATTTATATGTAAATTTTGATATTTTTCACTTGCAAAAAATAAATTTTAAATTGATTTTGATATTTTCAAAAGAATTGATGAAAATTTAAACTATCATAATGTTGAAAGTAGGAAAAGAAAAAAAAAACATGTACAATTATGCACAATATAGGTTAGAATAATTTTTATTGTAATTGAAGGTTTAAATCAGATAAACATGATTTTATACAGAAGATTTAAAGACCATTTAACAAGAAGAAATTACAAATGAAATACATATAATAYTATGTGATTTGGATTCTAATATATAAAGCTTGTACTTTGGTGCAAATGTTTTTTTAATTTTGGATTTTTTCAACCTTAATTTTTTTTTAGTATAAATTAAATATCAAGATAGTAGTTTTGAAAGTATATTTAAGGTTGACCTACTAGATCATCAAACTCAAGATTTTGAATTAGCAATAGTTTCACTACACTAATATTTAATGGTATTTAGTGTTATATTACTAATAGTGTTACTTGAACTTTATTGCACCCACTCTAAATTTCAAGTACTTTGCATTTAGTGTTGTATTCACCACCCTTTAATTTGTGTATTTAGGTTTATATTTTTTTCATTGCAATTTGATGAAATAATAAACAAATGTCAAAGAAAAAACTTGAAATCTGGGATCTATTCTACATGGCCCCTCCAAAATCACCATTTTTTGCTATTTTTCTATATTAATATTATTGTCCTATTTAAATTTTCATAATTTCTTGCTGGCAAGTAAGAAGAGGCTCCAATGCACCAAAGAACATTACATTTGGATATGTATGCAAAAGTTACAAAGGGTTAAAGTTTTCTTTGCTAGAGGTTCTAAAATTGTTTCTTCCACATAAGTACACATAATTTTGGAGATATGCACCAAATGATGATGGTGATTTTTTGGTCAATGGCACATTTGGGAATGCCCACCTTTGGGAATGCCCACCTCAAGTCCTTGAAATCCACCAACCGTGATGCAATTGACAATTTCCTTGGACGGCCAACAAAGGTACACTACACTATTTCGACTACCGTACACATGTGGTCTTATCAACAATTTATTTGCAAGTTTGATCACTTCGGAGGTGTCCATTCCATTTGTTGTTTGTACTTGAGTTGAAGGCATGCCAAGCTCATGTTGGAGTGGGGGCAAATGAATGGAATAAGGGACACTGTACACCTGGAGGCTGGGTCCATTTGTTGGGTAAGACGGAGTCCTTAACCCTTGAACAACGCAGAGGAAGTTTATTGTCCTTTGGATGACAAAAATCTCATCTGGTGGGGGGACACTCACTAATTTTCATCCGTTATTTTTTTGAAAGTGACCACATATATGTCAATCATCATGGGAAGTCAAATTTAGTGTCTTTAATTGCTTCCATACTTTTAGGTAGCCCTAATTCTATGAATATAGTAAAGATTTTCACATGAAAGTGTTTTGTGCCACGCAACCCTTCTCGCAATTTTTGAATGGGTAGGATCATGTATTGGTTTGAACAATTTATCCAAAGCTAAACATGTGTATGAAGAGTGATTTTTCCCTCAATCAAGCACTACATATTGCACCCCGCCTTTGCCAGCGGTGATAGGTCCGTCCTTTAAGGGTTAACTTGAGTTACTGCAAAATGTTTGATTTTGAAAATTTGAGCCAGAGTGAAACAAATAAATCTGAGTTGGATTATCAACTCCTTGGACACAAAATCACATGATTTGAAGTGGCTGGTGTGGATGTCAGTTACTTGTGCAAAATTAAATAATGTGATCACTGAAACAACCATTGAATTGGATATTTTGTGGACAATATACATCAATTATGCATTTTCTAGGGAACCAAATCCAAGGACAAGGTAAGTTATATACTTGATTCTTGTGTCTGAGTTTAATTACTTTATGGTAGAACCATCCATAGTTGATCACTTAAGGAATTCCATACATGTTCTGGAGCCGTATAAGGTAAGACAACCCATTGTTGTTAGAATGTGGAGTTTGGCCTCAAGCTATTGTTGAAACTTTTCAATTTTTTCCCCACTTAAAGACAAGTGTGAGAAACAACAAGTGCAATTGAAATTATATTTTTTCAATAAAGTATGAATTTGCTAGGAATTTTTAAAGTGTTCAGTTTTTTATGGCCCAACAAGGTCTGTAGACCACCCCATAGCCAAAAAAATATGAATCCATGATGGTCATCTCACTACCTAATGCAATCACAACATTTTCTAACATGGAACGCCTAAAAAGTCAATCCTTGTAATGAATTTCACACTGCAAAGTTGGAAGTGCCTTATGTGGTCACTAATCACTCCATCACTATCATGTAAGACAATGATTGTGGGCGAGATCTCACAAAACTAAAAAACCCACAATGGGGCCACTTCATAGGTGACCATAGACCACTATGGGTGAAATAACGGCAATGGGCTGTTTTACCTTAAGGCAATGTAAACATTGTCTCGTAGGAAGATAGAAATCATAGAGATTGTTAGTTTTTCAAATTTTTTTCCTTGAATTCAAACTACTATAAGTTGAAAGGAACTGGGTTGAAACTAATGCACACAAATGGAGGGCGATTAGTAATTTAGTTTGTTTTGCAAGTAGTTCTCTGGCACCAAAAAGTAGTTGACAAGTGGCTCCATCAACATTTTATAAAGCATGGTATGTGTTTAGTGGTGTCAAGCAAGGCTTTTATTTTTGGCTTTCTGATGCCAAATTGCACCAGAAAAAAAATTCTGGCTAAAAAAGGTTATAAAAAATGCCAAAAAAATTGGATGAAATCGCCAGACAACTTTGAAATTAAAAAATATATTAAATGAAATTGCCTAATTGTGGATGAAAACCATACTATACATCCAATAAGTAKATGAATGTTGCAATTTGGAGCACTACTATAACATTTTATATCGCCACTATGGCACTTCTTCATAAATGAAAAAAAAGCCCTTGTGTTGAGTTACCATGCATTCAAATTTGACCCTCTAGATTTGGATGGATGATGCTGAAGAAAGGAAAATGCAGGTTGACTGAAGACTAATGATGTTATGTATCTTCTATTCTCATTTATTGACACTTATGATATAGTTTTAGTTCACTCTAGAGGACTACATACAACGTCATTGGATTTTATTTGAAAGGACTCTCTTGAACTCTCATCATGGGTGTAATAATGTGTTTTAAGAGAGAAGTCACAAACAAGACCCAAAATACTGGTATGGAGAAATGGACTCAATTGCTAAAACTCAAATATAACTTAGAATTTAATCACATTTGCCAACCATTTGGCAAGGATGTCTTCTGTCTTCATGCAACCTATCCTTCCAAAAGAGAGATACACCCCTGGTTTGCATTAGTTGCTCCCTCCCTCTCTCAAAAAATGTAAGGTGAAAGCACCCATAACCGATCATTTAAGCAATTCAGCATATCTGAAGGCAACTTTTTCTAAAAATAATAACTTTAGTATTAGCGAGTGAAAATCATCAATAATAAAAAAAAATTAGATTTTTTGGACATTGTATGTAATTTCTATGATTTTTTGAAGTGCCCGGTCCTTAGACCATTGAAATTGTCCTATAGGTGTACCTAAATCTAAACACTGCCAAAATCAGCAGTCAACAAATCAGAATTGAGTGTGTGTCATTCATATGTGTCAGCCAATCACAATCAAGTATGTGTAAGACATATTAACTACAACCAATGGACGCAATTAGGTGTAGTCTATGGTACAGGATTGGGTACACGTGCGCTAATGGGTGTTTCTACCTTACATGCCGTGGATTGTTTTAAAAAAAAATGATTATCTTCTAAATTGCCATTGATTTCTCAAAAAATCACAAACCATTGATCTTGTGAGATTTAATTTCAGCCATCCAAATATAAATATGGATACGGATACAAAATGAATACTAGATACGGATACAATATCATATACACATACATAGTGAGTACTAGATATGGACTTGGTATAGATACGTGTACAGTATTGGATATGGGTATTGAATATGGATACTAGATATGGATACAAGATGAATCGTCTGTATTGATTGTCAATTAAAGTGTATCTCAAAATTATAAGATGGGGGAAGTAGGGGGAGAGGGGTATGAAAAAATTTAAATTTAAAACTTAAAATTATTTTGAATGCATAGTGTGAGGCCTCACGGTACCTCTGCCTCACTATGCGTTCTATGCGTTCAAATATAGGAACATTGTCCTCACCATTCATCTTCCATCCATTAGTCTCTTATCTATTCATCTCTTATCTAGAATGGTACACGTCCAAAGTTGTAGTAGTTTAGACGTAAGTTGACMTACATAAAGTAGAAAGATCTATTCCTATAAATGTATGTCAAAATCACAATTACATKTATTTTTGCTATGTAGGCAAATGTAAATCATATGTATATGTAAAGGGTTATTTTGTAATGCTATTTGTGATTTTCGAAAGTCAAGACTTTAGGAAACCTCAAAGCCTTCAATAGGAGCATGTTTGAAGCGCCTTGAGAAAGATATGAAATCATTCACTAAAAGCTTATTTATTTAYAACCACAAAATGTCATTTATAAAGTAAGAGCCATTTAAAACAAATGGTATTATGTCATGTTGGTGAAACCTCAATTACCACCTATTTTGACTATCTAACCCAAAAGATGCAACCAAAAGTTCAGGCTACAATTAACTCACTTACATTTTATTGTAAAATGTGAGAGACATTGATCTCATATTCCCTTTCAACACCATTGATCTTGAAAATGATATGTATAGGGATACTTAGGAATATGGTGCTCAGAGATACATATGCTGATATGGACGAAATAAAATATATGGACAAAAATACATACAAACGGAAATGGCATTAACCCATATTGAATGTTCGCTAGATTGATTCTATATAATACAAGAATGGGAGGGATTAACCATGTCAAATGGGAAGTGGGGTGAATTAACCAAGTTCAATTATGGGAGCAGGTGTGAATTAAATAGAAAATCATCTGAAACTAATTGTTCAAAAAACTCTATTTCACTATCTACTTCAATTAACACCTATTTGACAAAAGTGGAAGGAAGGAAAATCGTGTACTTCAATCTAACTTACTTCTCTTCTTGGTGTACATTGGCATGTCCATCGTTCCGGTTACCTAATGTTTTCTCTTTATCGCTTGTCTGGCTACTTCTTTGTCTCTCATAATATGGAGATTACAGGTAGAACCTCTCTTACTGCATATCGTCTTTGTGTAAAACTTGCAGTAGTGGAGTTTGTAGGCGGGGCCAATTTGAAGATCATTCTTTGAAAAATAGTGTTGGAGGTTGACATCTGTAAATGGCCATTCATTGCAAAAACCTCCCTTAGGCCCGGCATCATGCCCTAAGAGAGGTTCWACCTGTACTTTTTATCACTTGGCAGTCATTTGTCTCCCATTATTTTCTATGTTTTAATAATTCTTTTCTGTCGTTGTCCTGTTCCGCATTTGTTATAAAAATTCCGCTTCTTGTCACATTTTTTCTCGTTGTAATGTTACTTGTTCTTTATATATCTTTAGATGATGAGTTGCTGACTATGTGCAGCAGGTAAAGACTTGAAGGGTACAAGATGGGGCTGGGTGGATGCTTATATWSTCTGGAGTCGTGGAATTAGTAGGAAGGGCGACTGTGTCCAACCCTGGGTGGAAGTCAATTGCCTATACACTTTAGTGAAGCGAAAGTCCCAAACTTTGGATCCGACTGTTTAACGAGACACTGATATACTCTTCTTTGGCGATTGGAGCGGGTAGAGCATATCATTGTACTAGCCGGTCGCAGTTTCGGCAACTACAATGGCGTCCTATTCACGATCTCGAACTCCATCGAGGCAGCCACCAGGAATGGACGGTGCTGCKATCGCCCGAGCTCAACAGCAGCATCGGGCAAATGTGATGCAGCAGCAGCAGCAACTTCGAGCACCACCTCCAGTGCAACCCGTTTCATGCCCAGTAGCTATTCTTTGGGATATTGAGAACTGCCCTGTGCCCGGGGAGGTGAATGCCGAGGATGTTGCAGGCAACATTAGGATTGCTCTGAGGGAGCACCCGCATGTTGGAGCTGTGACGATGTTTTCTGCATACGGTGATTTTAATCATTTCCCTAGGAAGGTTCGAGAAGGATGCCAGCGAACGGGTGTCAATTTGATTGATGTTCCAAATGGGAAAAAGGATGCTGCGGACAAGGCTATTTTGGTGGACATGTTTCTGTTTGCACTTGATAACCCTCCACCCTCCACCATTTTCCTTATTACAGGGGATGTGGACTTCGCTCCTGCCTTGCACAAGCTTGGCCAGCGGGCATACGTTGTGGTTCTTGTGATYCCGGATAAAGTGGACGTCTCGTCTGCTCTGAGGGGTGCAGGTCGCTTCGTCTACGATTGGCCCTGTCTGTGTCGTGGGGAAGGATTACGTGACCCTCAGAGACAAGGTCGGGCTCTCAATAATCTCTATCCTGTGGACGACCGGAACGCGGGTCCGGTACCCAATAATATGTATGCAGTCGAGGATCGCATACCTGTTAGCCAGTTTCAGGATGTTTACTCTGATTATAACATGCCCTGGACAGCTGAGGAATCAGACCCTCGCAGTGATGAGGATGTGTACGGAGAAGAGATTCTGCCTTGGGGACAGAGACCCAACATGTATAGTGTGCAGCCCGTCGATTACGGACACCAGCAGTATGTGATGCCGGGGCAGGTGCAACCCCAGGGACCCAGGATGAGTTCAGGTCCCAGTGGCTATCGCTCTTCGCATCCTGCTCAGCCAGGACAGCTGAGGAATCAAGCGCCTGGTGGATTCATGAACAGATCGAGCATACTTACTTCTGAAGGCGGTCATGTCATGTCTTCTCAACTCCATCCAGGAATGCAAGCAGCTGAATCGGAGGAACCGACAAGCCCCGGAGGAAGTTCTCCTCTGTGGGTTCAGCCAGGGGATCTGATAGGGTTGAAAAGGCAGCTTGTGCAACTTCTAAATCAACATGGAGGGAAGATGATGCTCTCGAAAGTGCCTGCCGAGTACAATAAGTTGTTTGGACGACCTCTTTATCTGGCTGAGTATAACGCGCAGAGGTTAGTGCATCTCATAGACAAGATGAAGGATACGTTGGTTATTAAAGGAGATGGCACATCGAAGACTTTGCATTTGGCGAAGAAGGAACAAGGCCGTGTGACCAACAAGTACAAGCCTACTGGCAACCGGGCTTCTGCTCCTAAGGGCGACAAAGACAAGTAAGCATCCCGTATCTTTTGTTCKATTTTTTTCTTGTTTTAGGCATCCTGKAGTACGAAAGTATTGCGATATACTTTTGTTTGTAGCGGTAAGCTGTTCGTTTGTATCGGCTCCCATGTTTATCTTGTGCTCCTGCTATTGTTYAATAGTYTTTTCAAGATTCTTTAGGACAGAGTATTGTGTGTAGGTATATGTTCTTAATTTATGTTGATGATATTATTAGGGACACAAGTGAGGATTCCGAGCCTGAAGGGACCCTGTCATCAAGTAAGGAACTTGAGAAGGAGACAACGAAGGTGGAGTTTACTACGGATCTTCTGAGCAAAACTAGTTTGCTCGAGGTKGAAAATGATACAGACAAAGAGACATTTGCTGCAAGGGATACTGTAAGCAAGAGGCATCTGCTCGATATGGACATGGATGGAGAAGAGACAATTTTAGTTCAAACTTCTGTATCTTCTGACTGGGATTCTTCACCTGTCGTCATCAAGAATAACATCGATGCTGCGAAAGTTGAGACTATTGTTGATGTTGAAGAGGTAGGCACAGCATGGCATCATTATGTTTCAGAATAATGTCACTGTATCATGGTGTATCAGAATATTATCATGTGTCAGAACAAGTTGCTGTCGGTTGGGGTGCCATAATCGTGGGTTTTGCATCACAGGTTAGYATAGATTCTGAATACGTAATATATGCAAGCATCTTTCTGTAAAATCTTTTGCGTTTCTAACACTATTATCACTTGTGTGCTATGGCATTGAACAGGAGGACATAAAGGTGGAGGACTTCATCGAGGATGCTAAGTTGACCTACTTGGCAAACTTGTCAGTATTTAAGCGACAGCTGCAGGAGCTGCTGGTTGTTTATTCATTTCAGATTCCTTTGAAGGACTTCATTAAGGCTTACCAGCAGCGTTATGCTCGGGCCCTTGACTTATCATCTTTCGGAGTGAACAGTGTGGACACTCTTTTCGAAATGGTGATCATTGTCTTTGCGCTCTCTCACCATATGGGTCTTTTTGGTTTGTCTTTCTGTTAGCATKCCGATTCCAAGATGAAAACGGTTATTAAGGGCACTGACCTATCTCTTGCCGACTTGGTTGTTCATCTAGTACCGATACGTTTGTTTTAGGCTGTGCGGAGTTTTGAATTTGAGTATCTAGACCTATTTAGTTGCTGGTTTGACTTTGGTTGGCTTAGAACTACATTTTTTATGCTCTTGGCAGGTTAAGGACGTGGCTGTCGTCAAGGAGAAAATGGAAACTGGATTGAAGATCTTCGTCTTAACAGCTGTGTAAGGTTACGAGGAATTGAGACGGCAGAAGGCGCTTTCGGATGATTTACATGAAATGTGTGCTATCCGTGGAAGTTCCATTTAAGCATAAAAACTTCCTTCAGTGTRTAGGCGCTAAAGCAGAAACTGAGSGCATGRAAATAATGGGAATTTCAGCGATGTTTTTCGTCTCGTATACTTTGGAAGGCTCATGAAGCTCGAACCTGATCACTCGAAAGYACAAGGTTCGTGTTCTACCTGTTGCCTGGAGCACCTGTTATGTGGAGCTCCAGAACGCAGAGCTAGTGTTTTTTGTTTGGAGACGAATGAGGTGGGGAAAGATCCACTTTGTTTATATTTACAGGCTTATGACTGATATTCAGAAGACCGTTGTGGAGGACAGACTCAGCATGATTTCTCATGTAATCTTTGTCAAACGATTAGTCGAGTACAGAAGTATTGACAGTCCTTTTTTAGAGGACCTGATCATCTACCTAGGTGTGCAGTAGTATTTTCTTCATCGACCTCTTTTGCAAAGATCTATTAGGTTAGGAAACATATGTAAGTCACCTAGGAATGCACAGAGGGCTGGAGACCGTTTGAGAACCTCTTTTTGTCTTTCTTAGCAATCACTTCTGACAATTATTTAGTGAGGGATTAGGAATGTTGTATTGGGAAGGTCCTTTGACTTCCTTAGCTCGTGACTTTGCTATGACGTAGTTTGTAGTTTGTAGGCTGAATTTGGAACCCTAACGCCGTGTTTTGAGGCCTTCGTTCCAATTCTTTTTCTTTGTTCAATTCCGAAGTCCAAATGCAGCTCCATGGGCACTGCTGCGATTTCGGTATCGTACGCCCTTTTTAAGGCTTTCCGATTTCTTGCTGTTCCCTTTCGCTGGCGTTTGACTGGTATCCTTCTCCAAAGCGCTTTTGAACCTGGTGGTAGGGATACGAAATGGATCTCATTGGTGAGGTACGACTCTTTCCACTTCGGAGCGGTTTCCCCTTCTTCTTTCTCTCAAGTGTGGAGAGCTTATTTCCCGTTGCGTTTGTTAATTTGGTCGTTTTCAAATGACATCAGACCTTGTTCATCGTGTGGCCTGGATTGCCAGGACTGGATCAACTGCGCGTCCTACAGCAGCTCCATTTGGGAGGAACTGCCATGTTCATTCATTGTCAGCAGGCCGGACGTCCCTCCCTGAACTTGGTCCATGTTGGTCCATACTGTCTGCAACTTGGGCGCCTTTGCATCCGTCCAATTTCGTTGACACAGTCTGGGCCAGGTTGAGTGCTGGCTTCTTCCTCATACAAAGACACGTAATTTAATAATATATTTGGATGGGAGGATAAGCACGACGCTACTGTCCGGTGCGTACAGACTTACTTAGTCCAAGTGTTTCTCCACTTGCACAGCACTCCACAGTCCACACGTCACCACCGTGCCGACTGTGACTGGCAATGAGCGCGCAGGATTCCCAGTCACTCTCGCCAAGAGAGAGGGAGTTGTCATCACCCACTTCGTTGCAATAAAGAATTCCATTCACAGGCCAGAGTACAAGCTCGCTTGTGTTGCACGGAGCAATAGAAAGATGTAAGACTGCTCTTGATACGTGATCTCAAGTTTGCAAGATAGACCGGTCTCAGACTTCCACCTTAACACTAATTACCTGGAATACCAGCAGGAATTACTCGGATCGGCGGGGCCAGTGTCTTGTTCTGTACATTCAGCGAGGGAGCGGGATCCCCACCGCTGCGACTACCGTGAAGAGTCCACCTGGAGAGCTCCACTAAGCTTAGCGCTACATGCCAGTCTTGGAGAGCCGAAGTAGCACAGCGTTTTGCGTTTTGTCTCGGGAGTTTCTGGTGGACAGGCTTGCCCCTCGCGAGTGCTTTGCTGCTCTGTGCCCCGAGCTCTGTTAATTATTGTGTGGAGGAGTTGCTCTTCTTCACACGAGAGCAAGTGCGTGCCTTGAGAGAGATCTTTTGGCAGGATCCACGACGGACAAAGATTTCTTGCACGGCTATGCGAGCTTGATTCCCCCCAGCCATCCGACCGACTACAGCGTCCCCTGCAGAAAGGTTCGCTTTATTCTCTCTCCGAGTTTGCCTGAATCTTCTGTAGAGCGCAGCTAGGAAGGGTAGTTCCGGTAGTCTTCCCYCTCCTTTGTTCGCAAGCACATGCATGATGACGAGCTTGTTGCTAAGACTTGGAAGTGTCCTTTTGGTAGAGATGAAGGGAGGCTGGTGACGATCTGACCAGCTTTCATACGTGTTTCCAACAGGACGCGGGAGACTGAGGTCCTTACCTTGAATCTTTTGAGAAATTGAGAGAGATTGTGACTTGTGAGCACCAGACTGCGGATCGGAGGGGAGGACGACACAAGCTTCCGTATATGCTTGCGATCCTCGATCGACCTCTTCTGATCATTGCAGCTAGCTTGTGTTTGTTTGTGAGATTGTGCATTGCCGGTGCCTCGATCGAGGTGAGTTAATCAAGATGCGGAGGATGCTGTCTTTCCTGGTGTGGCTGTTGAGCTTCTGGACTTGGAAAGAGTTTTTCCTTCGTTGGCTTCGCAGCCGTGCCTCCCATCCTGCCAGCGGACAGACTTTGGAGCATTCGCGTTTCCAGCCTGAAGGGCAACCGCAATCGGAGTTGGCACGTTTCCTCTCTTCCTTACCCGAAGGTGGACGCCGGTGCGACAGGTTGCGTTTTGATAGAGACTTGAAGGTCGATATTTGGTTTGGAGGCTTTGATTTCACATTATTCCATGGCACCGGCGTGGAATCTAGTTATGGAGAGTTTCTCCAGGCAGTAATTTCATCAGAAATTGTATTCCATGAAGAAGTGGAAATGCGTCTAGCTGGGAGCGAATCTTGCGAACACGGGGAAGCATTTGCTGACGCACTCCGCCAGTCTGGCAATGGTTTCAGAAAACTCAATCTCACTTGTTCGTTTGCCTCCTTGGTCCGATTTGCCAATTGCGTATCTCGTATGCTTCTCGGAAACGAGACTATTCAAGATCTCTGCCTTGAGTTGTATGGGACAACTTATTCTGAGGTGGACACAGAGCCTATTTACTTCCGGGGAGTCTTCCCGTGGAGACATCCTAAGGAGAGGGGCGAAAAGTTGGTAGCGCAGTTTGCAGCGAGTATTGGTATGCCCCACATTCTTCAAATCCTCAAATCATTCAAAATGCGCTTTGTGTCATTCTTCAACAAAGAAGAGGGAATTGAGGAACTGTTGAAGGTCTTGCAAGGTGCTTCCAATGTCCTTGAAAACTTGACATTAGACTGTCTAACATCTGACGCTGACCTTGAGTACATCAGTGGTATGCTTGCCTCAAGCACATCCCTAAAACATCTTGTGCTCAAAAAATCATTTCTTGTCGAGAAGGCCTTCACGAGAGGATACACCAACATAGCAACTGCATTGTGTTCCAACCAATCTCTCAAGTCTCTAACTTGTGAAATTTCAACCAATTTGGAGTTAAAGGCATTGTTGGATCCCCTATTGCCCAAGACCAACAATCTTGAACACAACACCACCCTCACCAAGCTTCATTTGATGAATATGAAATAGTTTGTGTTGAAAGTTTTATATGTATCCCAACTTATTTCTTCATCGTATTCTTGATAATTGCAAGATTTAGGATGTACATGATTTGACTTGCGTAAAAAATTTATAAGATGAAACCCAATCATTTGGGAAGAGTAGAAAATACTTCTTTTCAATATCCAAGCATCATGATCTTGCAATTGGTAAGGTTTGTTAATCTAAAATTTAGGAGGGTGCACCTAAACATGTTGCTAAAAGATTTTACACTTCTATTTGTTCAAAAATAAATATGAATGAAGATTCAAGCCTTGCTTTGCAGACCAATATTTTTGACGAAGTTTTGCGCCTCTAAACATGAACAAAGTAGAGGAGTTCTTTACAAGTTAAGCATCAATCATACTCTTTGCACGAATGTTTGATTTATATGATTCACAATACATATCACAAGAGTAATAAGTGTTTCCAGTTTGCAGCATTTATGGGGCAATTGAAATGTAATATATTTAGGTTTTTGGTTGAATGAATTTGAGTATGTGTAGAAAGCTTTTATATGATTCCATTTTGCTTCATGAAATGATACAAAGATTTTTGTTTTGTGGGCAAGAATCACACATTAAGGTAGCATCACCCCATTAAAGGCCATATTTGTTATATTGAGACTTTTTGCAATCTCTTTTCTATATTTGACTCAAAGATAAACCGCTTTATCTCTTTACTAGTATTCTTTTATAACTAGCTAACAACAACTTTTAGAATCTTATTTTAAAATCACTATTTGAGCATTGTTTGTTTTTGGCTTCAATCATTGCATTTTTTTAAATGAATTTTTCAATAACTAGTATTTTGTCTCAAAATCTGCAAAAAGACTCAATATACAAATATGGCCTTATAACCATCATTGTGCCTATAGTTTGACTATAGAGTTCCCTTAAATTGTCTCCAAAAGTAGCTTGAAACTGTCCCCAAGCTTAATTGTAGTTCAACTTGGTGGGCTCTATTTGTTTAAGGTTTTGGTCCTAGAACCAAAGTAACTCTACTAGAGTGCGGTTTAGGGCACCCTAGGAAGTTCTATATCAAAAAGTCATATAAATTAAATGCCTTATCTAAATATTATGTTTTCTTTGATTTGTGATTTTCAATTGCTAAAACTATAAAATACTTTTTCTAGAAAAAGTGCCTCCAACTATGCTAAATTGCTGAATTTAATGGTTATGGGGGCTTCTAGCTTATCAAAAACATAAAGTTGAATTGTTTCCTTGACTAAATTTTTCACTTGAAGTTTTGAAATACAAATACAATGCATAAGACAATAGTTGCTTAAGAAAGCATCCTCATTCCTCGCATCATTGATATTTTTCAACCTCATTTCAAAATTATTGACAAGTTGTGTGGCCTTCTCTACATTATTCATGTCCTTCTCTTCATAATTTAATGGAAATGAGGAGCATAGGGATTCTATTTCCTTGATGTTAAATCTTCTTATGCGTCTTCTACACGTATTTCAAATGTGTTACAAGAACAACACTAGTTGTCGAGTCCACTCATTTGGAAATGAATCAAAGTTTGAAATACGAAACCTAAACTTTGCAAAGATGAATGGAAATCCTCTATATGATGTTTCAACTTCATGATCTTGCAACAAAAAGGTTGAAGATGTATGTATTCCAAATTCATGATTGAAGTGATCTTCACCATAGTGAATCACCAATAGAAATGACACAAAAGCATGGATTTAGGAATGCTTTGGCAAATAAGGTTCGTATTGAATTTTGAACGACGCCATAACTTAGAACTTGAAGGGAATACTAGACATCTTCAATTATATCATGTCAGTAGTGCAATACATGTCTGATTTTGTATTCAAATCTAAGCTTTTCTTATGATGTTTTGCTTTTGTATAGGTAAAACGAGATTGCGAATGTCCATGAAGGAATTGGACGAATTTCAAGGGAAAGACAAAATTCAAAAACGTTTAAAATTTCGAGAAAAATTCAAAAAACCCTTCAAAACTTCAAAAGATCCCCAAGTGTCCACCAATGACCTTCAACTTGAACGTACCCATGGCATTGAAGTTGACAGTGTTCAATGTGATGGCATTGGCATCACCATCTGGGACATGGCGGGGCAAACTGACTATCATTCTTTCCATGAGTTGGTCATGCCAAATCTATCAGCCGATGGAAGTTGTTCATTGTTTTTGCTCATGTGTGATCCCATGGAACAATCTAGTTCCTCCAAAGGACGTAAACCCTCAAAAATAAAAGATGAACTTGAAACTTGGTTGCGATTCATTGCTTCCAATACAAGGCGATCGCTTAAATTTTGCCCGCATGTGTCCATAGTCATGACGCACTTTGACTATTGGAAGGATGATCATGCATTTGCAACACGCATTGACGATGTGGTTTCGGAATTGAAGTCTCAATTTGAAGAGGTCCTTGAGTTTGATGAAGACAAGTCCACATTCAAGGTGGATGGTAGAGATGCATCTCATGCTCGTGGTGTGTTTGATTTCATCAAATCGCACTTGAAGCAATTGTTGGAAAGATTGCCCAAGACTATACGTGCATGTGAAGAAGTACAACGTCTGGTGGCATTGTGGAATGCAGACAAATCAAAACAACCTTTGTTGAAATGGGACGAGTTTTGTGAAGGCATGTGCAAGGAAGTGGAGGAGTTGAATGATGTGGATGAGGAGCTGGCTAAAAGGCGGAAGGAGTTTGTAGCAATATCGTTGAACGATGGAGGGCACATCATCTACAATGAGTTGGGAGGAGTTGTGATTACAAATCCCCATTGGTTTTGTCACAACATCATTGGAGAATTCCTACACCGATGTGCAATTGAGGGTCTCCGATTGGAAATGGTTTCTCCAAATGGGATCATATCACTTGAACATGTGAGGCGTCTTCTATTGGATCTTATTCAAGGCCAAGGAGAAATGAAGAAGAAACAACTTGATGACATCTTGAGCATGATGATCAAACTCCACATATGCTATAAGCAGGATGCCCATCGCATTATGATCCCATCAGCTTTAAAAAGCGAACTCAATCCCTTGAGTTGGTCTAGGCATGATGAAGTAGGAAGCTTCGCATATGTTGGAAGAAGGTTGGCGTGCAAGGATACAATCAAAACGATGTTGACTCCTGGCTTCTTTACACGTCTTCAGGTGAATTTTGAGATGTTATTATATTTTGATGTTTCATATTCAACAACTTTTTGTGCTTACATATTTCCAAATGACTTTTTATTATGTATTGTTAATCTAGTGTAAAACAATAAGCATTCTCTTATGCTACAATAATAATCTAGCTAATTATAGCAAACTTGAACATTTTTGGATGATTGGGTTGAAATGTGCTAGATTTCTAATATTGATTTAGTATAAACATTTGCTACATCCATTCTTTATTCCATTGCCTTTGAAGTCAAATCATGGAGTGCATACTTCTTGGATTCAACATTGCTTATGTACAATCTCTAATATCTACAATTCATGTGTTGCCATGTTGTTCAGGTTTCTTTCTTCAAAACGCTCCAAAGCAAGAATACTCAAGGCACGTATAAGGTATTTCAAGATGCTATTACATTCATAAGCAAGGGAATTGAAGCCATTCTTCAATTCAATGATGGTGGTATTGACATCCTTTTACGATCCCATCAACATCAAGACAATGTGATAGATTTCCTTGAATTTGGAATACTCATCCTCATCAAAGACCTTCAAAGCAATCCCACATTGGGTTGTCCCGGAGTCCTTCTCTGATATTTTTTTTCACCAAAGTGTTTTTATTTTGGTTTTGAATCACTTTGTAGTTTAAAGTTTTTTCATTTGAGTCGATTTAAATATCAAATCTCACCTCCAAATGTGTTTTTGAGAAGATTTCAGCACCTTTTTTCAACACTAAAACATTATACGCTTTCAATCTATACAGTCAAATGATCCCAAATTTGATCCACAACATCTACAACATGCACACTACAATATTGTACGGTTGAGATCTTCATAACTGACTGAAGGAAGGATTTTTAACACTTACAAAGGGAGGATGCTTTCAAGCATGGTTGGACCTTGGGCGTTGAGGGGTTAATGGAGATCCATTTTGCAATGTCCACTTTGCATTTTGATAAATCCATTTGGCAATTTCTTCTCCCTCAAGTAAGAGTGATTCAAAGTCTAAATGAGAAATTGGCAATGCCTTTCATGATTGTGGTGTCCATCCTCAAGCTATAATGTCTTTGAGGGATGACATAGCCTCTATTCTTTCATTTTAATTGATTTTCATTTGAATGCAACATTGGAATCTTGGATTGTAGTGGTGGCAAGTGTTGAGTAGAGTGTCAACTAGGCGGAGAGTCCAACAAATAGGATACGAGATGAAAAGGGTCAAGAGTAGAAGAATTGAAAAATGTTGGGTGGTTCACGCTATGTATTTATACAAACCACGTGTGGCAAAGACTTTGGGCCCTTGATTTACTTGTTCAAATTGATTTGAAAGAAGATGAACAAACCTAGAATATTTTTTTCTACTTTGAGAGTTTTTGTTGTGAATTAGTGATTTTGTTTTGTATGTTGATGATGATAAGTTATAAATTTTTGAAGAGAAAATACACTACAAAGCTGAAAATAAGTTTGGACCCCCTTTTTACTTGTTAACAAATTGCCTAAAAATTGGAATTATCTTCTAAAAAGTCTCTATTGAATGTCCATTTTCTTGAATATTGATACAATGGTCATCCAAATGCATTCTCTATAAATGTTTGAATTCAAACACATGTCATTTCAGTTCATTTTTCAACCTATCCTAAGAAGCACTCCATATGTTACTTGAGTTGGGAATTTTTGGCAATAGAAATCTATAGTCATTACTTTGAAGTTACATGTTGTCGTTATAGTTTATTGAAAAGTAACTAGGGGGTCAAAATATCACTTTGCCGCACATGGTATACAATATTGCCATAGAGTGACCCACCCGAGTGAGAATTGCTTGGTCCAATTGAAATTATATTATCTGTTATTGAGGTATTCTTGAATTGGTCCAAATGGGAAATTTGGTTTGAGAAGCTAGATGGATCATGGATTATGTTTTTTAGGCCAGTGAACACCAAAAACATTTGGTCTTAGAACTAGTGTTACATAGGTGCTAGGTAACTTTGGCATGCGTTGGTTTCCACTCCCAATATAAAGCTTTAACAATCAAATTTTTCGCTCTCTAGCTATATGATTGCTTAGTTGCTAAGTTTTGTATTTCTAGCTCACATCATAATTGTTGGCCACTTGCACAGAATAGAAATCTAAGAAATGATGCCAGACAATTGAAATAATTACTTTTTTGAAGAATATAGCAAAAAATTCTATACACCGCATATACTTAACCGTATTTTTCAAAATGAAATGAGCATTTTAGCACATAGGTGTCCACCTTGCTCTATAGTTACATTAGTGCCAAGTGGCCTTGAGGGTGAAGCACAACAACGGCTAATATCTATGAATTTTTGGTAGGTTAAAAGAATATATAGGCAATTGCACTTTATGGTATACACAATCCTTTCATGCATGCATTATTGGGTTTGAACTAAGCAATTTAGTGTCATAATTTGTACTAGAATATCCACCCCTTTTTGCTACAACTAATTCATAATTGCAATAGAAAAATTCATGACAATTCCACCTTCACATCATTTGTACACCATGCACATTAAAATACAAAATACATGACTTCTCAACCCTTGTAATCTAAGGATTTGGACTTCAAAGTCAAATACAAAAATGCAAGACATCCTCGAATCAAGGGAGCTCCAAAATACAATTGTCACAATTCTAAAGGCTTATTGTAATATTATAAATAATGCTATAAAATAGGTTTCTTTTGCTACAATGGAGATCTCAAACACCCTTGTAGTGCATTGTGACAAGTCCTTGTTATCTATCAAGATTGATGAGGTGCAATGGAGTCCAAGAGTTTGTGATAGGATGTCACTTGTTCTTGACCTTTGGAGCTTGTGAAGGCATGAAGATGAGTAGACCTATAATTTATGTTGGTTCCAAAAATCCACTAGAGGTTTCTTTGTGTGCATGGTGTTAAAGTCTTTTTTTCTATTATAAATTTAAAATTTGAAGTTGCAATGCACTCCTTTACCCTAGTCTTATTAGAGATTTGAAAAGATAACCATGTGGGGAAATAATTTGGGAAGGATTAATCTTTGTAACGGACAATCCATTTTTCTGTTTGGTCAAACTTCATTTGTTTCTACATTAGAACACATTTTTCAAACATTTGATATTTTATCATCTAGTGATGTATCAAAAATCTTTTTATCTTTTCATAATATCAAAATGATTCTTACATGATTTTTTAAAGTAATTTTACATAAAAAAAATTGAAAATCATAGTAATTACCAAAATGCTTGATCAAATATGACTTTTTCTTAGCAAAATTGGAGATGATAGAGATCAACATTGTGATGTAGCCATGTAGGATAATTGCATGAACCATCGTGCAATTTTTGTAGCGTTTTGCTTAGTACTCATGATTTATTTTGAGTATTATATATTTAAAAGATTGTGAAAAAAATGTGTAATGCAATGATGTATAAACGTGTATGAGGAATGTTCCTTTAGAAAGAAAAGTTGTGTAGAAAAATTCTCTAAGTAGGAGAACTAGAAAAGTGCAAAATTTCATGAAAATAGGTACTTTGACGTTTTAATATCTAATAAATAGGATAATATTTTTTTCCAAGAAACTAAAAATTGTCAATTTGGGAGAACTTTATGATGTAGACACTACAAGAGAAAGGGGTGTTGAAAGTAGTGTCCTAGACATCATGTCTTTTAAGTAACGTCTTTTAAGTAAGGTTTTAAGTAAAATTTTACTTAAAAGACTGTCCTTTTAGTAAAATTTTACTTAAAACCATACTTAAAAGACGTTACTTAAAAGTCATGATGTCTAGGATACTACTTAAAACACCCCTTTCTCTTGTAGTGAGAGATTTCACCAAAAGAATGATCTTCAAACCATCTTAAATGTTCAAAAGTGCATTTGCAAGGGATTTCTGTTTGCACACATGTAGAGGAAATAAATTATTTAAAAAAAAAATTCTCTGGTAGATGCATGCCCATCTAGTTCAAAATAGACCACAAAAATTTCAGCTCTAGTTCATTAATTTTGGGTACTCGATCCCTCGTACTAAAAGCCCCTAAACTGCAAAGTGTGACAAATTAGCTAAATTGAAATTGAAATACAAAATGGTTTTTGAATTTTCTTGAAAAATAAAGAATCTAATTGCTATCAAGTTAGACATCTCCAATAAAAATTTCAAGCTAATTGGTTTCATACTTCAAAAGTTATAGTGAATGACAACTCCGTCAATCCAAGTGTGATGCAAAGTAGTACTAGTCTTTCATGCAATCACCTTGTAGTAGGTGCATTCTTTGAGCTTAGACTATGAGAAATTCAATAGAATAGTTCAAAAGTGTTGTATTTTAAGCTTTCAAGATGCTATTGTCAAAGTGACACAAGAATTACGATATCAACAATTTTGGGAAGAAATAGAATGGAATAAAAAGAAGACTATTGAAAATACATTTTCTTAGTCAAAGTCCAATATCAAGAACTATGTAAAATTCAAGTTTGACCCTAAAACTATGTGGTTTGCGGAAGCATTAGATGTTTTTTTAGCCCTGCAAGAGCCTGTTTCGAGGTTGTTCCCTGAAACTGTTTCTTGCACATGGAACCAATGACTGCTGGTTTGAAATTTTGAATTTAGAAAATAAACAATTTTTTTTCTTCCAGAAATCTTAGAAAGTGTAAAGAAACTGAAAACTGATTTACAAAAAAAAATTTGAAAAAAAATTTGAAAAATTAAAAAAATAATAAATAATTAAAATAATTAATTAGTTAGTATTATCTGATGTGGTAGTCTGTGTGGGGGGGGGGGGGGGGGGCCACATTCTTATAGAGTTAACCCTTGAAAGTCAAGGCGGAAATTCTGTGTCCAATGAATGATAAATGATCAAACTATACATCATAGAAGCACAACTATTCATCCACAGAATTGGAAGGTGGAAAGGGAAGATCTTCTATAGTTCTTCCAATCAATTTTTTTTTTTTTTTTTTTTTTTTTTTTTTTTTTTTTTTTTTTTTTTTGCGCCATGGAGCCACAATCCAATGTCATGGCACAGTCATAGTGGTTTAAATTTGGAGGGACCATCCTCCATTCACTGCATGGTGTACTGCTACAGTGCAAAAGAAAAACCCTACTTCCAATGAGTACTTTTAGATTTCTTTAAACTAGTGATTCCCACGGYATCAAAATTGATGATATCCACGGTCACTAGTCCATCCTTTAAGCTTGGGTTGACATCTTTGGATATCAGAGAAAATTAAAGCTGGACAATAGAGCAGAGCGTTAAATCGTGCCAACGAAACTATTAACCGCAGGGTAATGTTTGAAGGTAAAAGGGTAAAAGTAAATGAAAGCCCCCTAGATTGAGCCGTCACTAGGGTATGTTCTCTAGCCCCCCTAGTTAATTTGGGGTCTCTGATTGCAAATAAGAATTCAGAAATTGCAAAAAAAAAATTTGCAAAAAATAGAACATTCCTGCGTTTTCCCCAGCGGTAAATCCAGCCTGCGGGGCCCAGTTCGTTGGCACGATTTAACGCTCTGCGGCGATAGACCGGAGAAGGGAAAATGAAAAACTTCTGAGGAACCTTACTCCTTCGCATTTTTCTTCCAGACCCAATTAAGGAGGTTCCATCAATTTGCAAGAATGTTTTATAAACTAAAGGTGTCAGGTTACTGGATCACTGCCATCTTATGAGTGACATGGTGGCACCAAGATTTTAGGGTCTGACCCAATAAGGTTGTGGGATTAGGCCAGCAAACCTGCAAGTGTCTGCAATACTTGTGGTGACCTTAGGAAGTCTTGGCAAGCATTAAATTAAACCTGTGCAAACAACCTAACTCAAGTCAGCTGATGACGAAGTCCTGCACTTTAATTTCGAGGTTGCAGTGTCCGATTACCAGAAAATATTTGAGGAAGGAACCAGAGTCGGTGAACCTGTGGAGGTGGACAGCATATTCAATCTCTCAAGATCAGAGGGAGCCCATCTTCCTATCCAAACAGGTCGATCTATGACCTGTCTCCCTCCAGCATCCATTCAAATGATCGACCTCATGTGTGCTCTGCATCCTGGTGTTTCTGCAGCCATTTCGACAGATTCCCTGAAATGAAGCTGTGAAGTTTGAAGTATTTTTGCGATGGTTGAGATCTAATGTTTTTGTGACCTAATCGAAGAACTCGCACATTTCTCTAAATTTTGTTTGTTTGTTTGCTCAGGACAAAGAGGGACATCGCATCGCATTGCATCAACTTCATCTGCAACTGCAGTAAAGTGAGAAAGCTTGGGTAGGTTCATATATTCAGTGCTCGTTGCCACGAAAACCGCCCGAGGCCTTGCCCTGAATGAACCCCAGGAAGCAATTAGTTCGTTACCAAGCCTCTCGTACTGTTGTAAAGCGTAGATTCAGTGTCTTAATGTCAGCATCGAGCTCTGCTTCAGTTGGTTGGTTTGTCGTTAGTTCCTGAGGAAGTTCCATTTCAGCATAAAAACTAGACCTTTGAACAGTGTGTAGGCGCTAAAGCAGAAACTTGAGGGCATGGAAATCATGGGAATTAGAGGGCCTGATCATTTACATAGGTGTGCAAYAGTTTTTTCTTCATCGACCTCTTTTGCAAAGATCCATTAGGGTTGGAAATACTTTGTAGTCTCCTAGGAATGCACAGAGGGCGGGAGACCGTTTGAGAACCTCTTCTTGTCTTTCTTAGAGCATCCCTACCAGGCTGGCAAAATGTGGGTGGGATTTGGCTTGCAAAATGGGAGGGCATACATTTTGCAAGCTATATGCCCCACCCATGGCTTGTTAAGAAGCCAAGGAGGACAATAGCAAGGGCAATAGCAAACTATAGTGGCGACTTTTCATAGGATGCAATACCCACTAGAGGTTTTGGAGCCGGCCTCTTAA
Source organism: Pleurozium schreberi (assembly GCA_006891605.1). NCBI lineage: Eukaryota > Viridiplantae > Streptophyta > Bryopsida > Hypnales > Hylocomiaceae > Pleurozium > Pleurozium schreberi. The sequence continues at coordinate 15,107 of VACF01002495.1, read as the reverse complement.
GAAGTTCATCCGTTTTGCAAGACGGGTGGGGCACTTTTGCAAGCCGCCTTGGACAAGTCATCCAATTTGCAAGTCAGGTGGGGATGCTCTTAGCAATCACTTCTGACACTAATTTAAGGATGGATTAGGAATGTTGTATAATTGGAAGGTCCCTTGACTTCCTTAGCTCGTGACTTTGCTATGACTTACTTTGTACTTTGTACTTTGTAGGCTGAATTTGGAAGGTGATTGTAAGAAACACTTGTCCTATTTTTTGTCACACTATCATGAAAACAATTGTTTTTGTCTATAACTTTTGCAAAAATGCTCGAATGAAAAGAAATTTGGGAGCAAGCTTTCTAATGGTATGAAAAACAAACACGATTTTTTTCAATTTTAGTAAAATTACATAGATGACTAGAACTGAATTTTCAAGTTTGATAATATGTCACACTTGTAGTTTTGGTGGTTTCTAGTACTATTGAGTACCCTTTTTTAAAAGTTAGGTTATGAAACTTCATGAACATCACGTCCTACTTAGCATGTTAAAACTAATCCCTGGAGTCCTCCCATGCAATACCCATCACGTCCTACTTAGCATGTTAAAACTAATCCCTGGACCTTCCATGCAATACCCGTGTGTTGAAGGCTCTTGGAAAAAGCCTCAAATACACTAAATCTTAGAAAAGATGAGAAGAGTAGAATTTCATACAAAAAATAAATAAAAAAGCTATAAAATCTACGTGGAGTTAAGCAAGTTGGGCCCTTTAATTTCTCCAAAATAAACCTAGTGGTTTGGGACTTTGGGTAACATAAATAATTTAGGAAAGTACATATGAATGAATTTTTTTTTTTATCCTTGAATTTATCACACAAGTAGAAGATGAGAAATATCTTAAAAAGTGAAACGATTTTCATAACTTTTGACTACATGGTGAAAAAATTATTGAATGATATGTAATTTGTTTTCCAACTTCACCGACTTAGGCGGCTAAAAAAATTTGTACCTTCAAAAAAAAAACCCTTTAGAATTGGTTGTGTAGATTTATATACATGTGCAAAGCTGTGAATCATTCCATTATAATCAATGAGTCAAAAAATTTATGAAGGTATACTGTTTGTAGGCTTTTAAAGATATTCTATTCTAAAATAAAACTTTTAAGTCTTCAACTTTACTCAATTTTCAATATATAAAAACAGAATCCATAGCATGTAGATTGTTTATTAAAACATTCCAACTATTAAGATTGACATTTTAGAATTCCTTAACTAATTCTTAACAACTTAGTCTATTGAATCATTCTCTACTTCTTTCTATTTATTATTTTTATCCTACATGCTGTACAATTTTAAATGATTCAACAGTTTTCAAGCCTAATTGCATCACATGAATGTAATAGCACTTGTGAAAAACTTCACCTGGAAATGGGAGACGGTCCATGTGAAGAGAAACTGGCCCCAACATGCTTGAGATTTTTGGCCGCCGAGGGTGCCTCCTCCATTTGATAATTTTCTGTTGATCGAGCTAAGTACTTGCCCAACTTGCCCAACCACTTGATCATTAATTAMTTAATTCCGACGCAGGTCACAAACGCAAACAACGGCTCCATCTGGAGCAGCGGAGACGGAGAGCGTCGAATGGCCGGTCCTGCAGCGGAAGAAGGTGATGCCGGGACACCCAAAACCTCCACTGAAATGCGAAATTGCTCAGATTAAGGCTCATCACATGATTGGCGAAATTTGGATGTACAGGCTGACTGTTCGCAAATTGATCTTCCCTCTGTTTCTCTAAAAGAACCATCAGTGTTTCCTTTACAAAGGAAACCGGGTCTTAAATTTCAAAAACAGAGGTATTATTGGATTCCGATCCGCCAAAGAATGCAGAAGTCAGAAAGCTCTAGAGATGCAACATCCATGAGGCGGGAAGAAATTAAAGTCAGGATTCTAGAGACCTCCAAATGATTGATCATACGTTAAGTATCCCTTTTCACGTACCCAGGCTCCTGGTTGTGTAGTGAAATTAAAACTAAGGCTGCTTCCAGATAATATTTGGTTCGAATAACGTACTTCGTATTCATCCAAGGAATGGAACTGCATATATGGTGTATCAACACGGCAAGCAAAATTCTTTAAGGACCAATGTGATGATTCAAATGAGACATGTTTCATTCAGATTAAAATATAGTTTGAAAATACTGATGTAAAGGTTCTCAAAAACTGATTCGGGCCCGCGTTGATCCAGTAAGTAATCCACGTGCACCTACCGTCTTAGACTATTTTCACTTAATATTCTATTATGCTTTGGGCGTCTCCGTCCAACGAGCCTCGATCGCACTGCCTTCGTTCCGAGAGTCCATACGATCGAGCCTATTTGGTATCCTACAACTTACTCGGGAAGTCCAAACGATTGAGGCAATTATCCATCAATTACGGACAGCAGCCGGCCAACCATCTTGCGTGGCCGGCCATGCAGGGACTGCGTCAATTGCGCGTAAACAATGACATTATTTATTAATATTGTATTGGGTCATGCCAAGGGAAAATCATTTAAATTACAAAGCCTCTGCAGCACCTGCAGCACCTGCACTTGTTGACAGATTTTTCAGAACCTTACGTACCGTAGCTTCCCCTTCAGCACTCCCACTCATCAGACCTTGTTCATCGTGTGGCCTGGATTGCCAGGACTGGATCAACTGCGCGTCCTACAGCAGCTCCATTTGGGAGGAACTGCCATGTTCATTCATTGTCAGCAGGCCGGACGTCCCTCCCTGAACTTGGTCCATGTTGTCTGCAACTTGGGCGCCTTTGCATCCGTCCAATTTCTGTTGACGCGGTCTGGTCCAGGTTGAGTGCTGGCTTCTTCCTCATTCAAAGACACGTAATTTAATAATATATTTGGATGGGAGGATAAGCACGACGCTACTGTCCGGTGCGTACAGACTTACTTAGTCCAAGTGTTTCTCCACTTGCACAGCACTCCACAGTCCACACACCACCACCGTGCCGACTGTGACTGACAATGAGTGCGCAGGGCTAGGATTCCCAGTCACTCTCGCCAAGAGAGAGGGAGTTGTCATCACCCACTTCGTTGCAATAAAGAATTCCATTCACAGGCCAGTGTACAAGCTCGCTTGTGTTGCATGGAGCAATAGAAAGATGTAGTCCGACTGCTCTTGATACGTGATCTCAAGTTTGCAAGAAAGACCGGTCTCAGACTTCCACCTTAACACTAATTACCTGGAATACCAGCAGGAATTACTCGGATCGGCGGGGCCAGTGTCCTGTTCTGTACATTCAGCGAGGGAGCGGGATCCCCACCGCTGCGACTACCGTGAAGAGTCCACCTGGAGAGCTCCACTAAGCTTAGTGCTACATGCCAGTCTTGGAGAGCCGAAGTAGCACAGCGTTTTGCGTTTTGTCTCGGGAGTTTCTGGTCGACAGGCTTGCCCCTCGCGAGTGCTTTGCTGCTCTGTGCCCCGAGCTCTGTTAATTATTGTGTGGAGGAGTTGCTCTTCTTCACACGAGAGCAAGTGCGTGCCTTGAGAGAGATCTTTTGGCAGATCCACGACGGACATAGATTTCTTGCACGGCTAGGCGAGCTTGATTCCCCCCAGCCGTCCGACCGACCACAGCGTCCCCTGCAGAAAGGTTCGCTTTATTCTCTCTCCGAGTTTGCCTGAATCTTCTGTAGAGCGCAGCTAGGAAGGGTAGTTCCGGTAGTCTTCCCTCTCCTTTGCTCGCAAGCACATGCATGATGACGAGCTTGTTGCTAAGACTTGGAAGTGTCCTTTTGGTAGAGATGAAGGGAGGCTGGTGACGATCTGACCAGCTTTCATACGTGTTTCCAACAGGACGCGGGAGACTGAGGTCCTTACCTTGAATCTTATGAGAGATTGAGAGAGATTTTGATCGTCAGACTGCGGATCGGAGGGGGGTAGGACACAAGCTTCCGTATATGCTTGCGATCCTCGATCGACCTCTTCTGATCATCGCAGCTAGCTTGTGTTTGTTTGTGAGATTGTGCATTGCCGGTGCATCGATCGAGGTGAGTCAATCAGGATGTTAATCAAGATGCGAAGGATGCTGTCTTTCCTGGTGTGGCTGTTGAGCTTCTGGACTTGGAAAGAGTTTTTCCTTCGTTGGCTTCGCAGCCGTGCCTCCCAAAAGTAATCTATTGCAATATGCCTAAAGGAATTCATTTTATTTTAAACTATCCTTGTAGATGTTCTCCAACAAATATCACCCACTAAATGCTTGCTCTAGCCATCGTAGATGCCCGCGTAGATAAACCTCTAAGGGAACCGGTAGCATTTTCTAGCATGATAGCAATTTTGGTTATCCATTTATGAACAAAAATTTCATTATTTTTTCTTGGAAACATTTGTAGTCAAGGAGTAGCTTTAAGGCACAACAATTTTTAAAACTTTGGACTGCGTGGTCAAGAAGTTATTGTTTGATATGTAGTTTTTTCTTGAGTCTGTGCAAAATGGGCAACTAAACAAAATCATTAGTTAAAGAAACAAAAATTTCAAAAACTTTTAATCATTCATCTTGCTTAATGAGATGAAAGCTATGAGAAGTTTTAATATGTGCACAATTATCAAATCTCCTACTCTTAAATATTCTTTCAAGTCCTTTATTTACATCTATTTTCAATATTTTTGGAAAAAAATAAAATCCTAGGATGTAAATTGTTTACTACTCCATTACAACTAGTGTGATTAATAATTTTCAATTCCACAACTAACAATTTAGTGTTTTAAATCACTCTCTGCTTCTTTCTACTCATTATTTTTTCCAAGCATGAATATGAAATAGTTTGTGTTGAAAGTTTTACATGTATCCCAACTTATTTCTTCATTGTATTCTGGATAATTGCAAGATTTAGGATGTACATGATTTGACTTGCATAAAAAATTTATAAGATGAAACCTAATCATTGGGGAACAATAGAAAATACTTCTTTTCAATATCCAAGCATCATGATCTTGCAATTGGTAAGGTTTGTTATTCTAAAATTTAGGAGGGTGCACCTAAACATGTTACTAAAAGATCCGACACTTCTATTTGTTCAAGGATAAATATGAATGAAGATTCTAGCCTTGCTTTGCACACCAATATTTTTGAAGAAGTTTTGCGCCTCTAAACATGAACAAATTAGAGTTCTTTAGGAGTTAAGCATCAATCATACTCTTCGCACAAATGTTTGATTTATATTATTTGTAGTACATATCACAAGAGTAATAAGTGTTTCCAGTCTGCAGCATTCATGGGGCAATTGAAATGTAATATATTTAGGTTTTTGGTTGAATGAATTTGAGTATGTGTAGAAAGCTTTGATATGATTCCATTTTGTTTCATGAAATGATACAAAGACTTTTGTTTTGTGGGCAAGAATCACACATTAAGGTAGCATCACCCATAAAAGGCCATATTTTGTTATATTGAGACTTTTTGCAATCTCTCTTTTATATTCGACTTGAAGATAAACCGCTTTATTTCTTTATTAGTATTATTTTATATATAGCTAACACTAGCAGAAAACATGCTATATATCACTGTCCTAAATGACTGAAAATTGTCCACAATGACTACGAATGAGTCATTGTGAACACTTTTTAGTAATTGAGGATAGTCATTTAAGACATGTTTTTCTACTAGTGTAACAACAACATTTAGAATCTTGTTATAAAATCACTATTTCAGCATTATTTGTTTTTGGTTTCAATCATTGCATTTTTTTAAATGAATTTTTCAATAACTAGTATTTTGTCTCAAAATCTGCAAAAAGACTCAATATACAAATATGGCCTTATAACTATCATTGTGCCCATAGTTTGACTATAGAGTTACCTTAAATTGTCTCCAAAAGTAGCTTGAAACTGTCCCCATGCTTAATTGAAGTTCAACTTGGTGGGCTCTATTTGTTTAAGGTTTTGGTCCTAGAACCAAAGCAACTCTACTAGAGTGCGGTTTAGGGCACCCTAGGAAGTTTTATATCGAAAAGTCATAGAAATTAAATGCCTTATCTAAATATTGTGTTTTCTTTGATTTGTGATTTTCAATTGCTAAAACTCTAAAATATTTTTTCTAGAAAAGGTGCCTCCAACTATGCTAAATTGCCGAATTTGATGGTTATGGGTGCTTCTATCTTATCAAAAACATAAAGTTGAATTGTTTCTTTGACTAAATATTTCACTTGAAGTTTTGGTATACAAATAAAATGCATAAGACAATAGTTGCTTACTAAAGCATCCTCATTCCTTGCATCATTGATATTTTTCAATCTCATTTCAAAATTATTGACAAGTTGTGTGGCCTTCTCTACATTATTCATGTCCTTTTCTTCAATATTTATTGAAATGAGGAGCATAGGGATTCTATTTCCTTGAAGTTAAATCTTCTTATGCGTCTTCTACACGTATTCCAAATGTGTTACAAGAATAACACTAGTTGTCGAGTCCACTCATTTGGAAGTGAATCAAAGTTTGAAATAGAAAACCTAAACTTTGCAAAGATGATGAAAATCCTCTATATGATATTTCAACTTCATGATCTTGCAACAAAAGCGTAGTATTATTGTTGAATTTGTAGAGTATGTATTCAAAATTCATGATTGAAGTGATCTTTACCATAGTATATCACCAATAGAAATGACACACACATACAAGGATTTAGGAATGCTTTGGCAAATAAGGTTTGTGTTGAATTTTGAACATCGCAATAACTTAGAACTTCAAGGGGACACTAGACATCTTCAATTATATCTAACATGTGTGACAACTCTATGAATTTTGTGTTCAAACCTAAGCTTTATTGATGCTAGTTTGCTTTTGTACAGGTAAAACCAGATTGCGAATGTCCATGACGGAACTGAATGAATTTCAAGGGAAAGACAAAATTCAAAAACGTCAAAAAATTCTAGAAAAAATGAAAAAACCCTTCAAAACTTCAAATGACCCCAAAGCGTCCACCAAAGACCGTCAACTTGAACGTACGCATGGCATTGAAGTTGACAGTGTTCAATGTGATGGCATTGGCATCACCATATGGGACATGGCCGGGCAAACCGACTATCATTCTTTCCACGAGTTGGTCATGCCAAATCTATCGGCCGATGGAAGTTGTTCATTGTTTTTGCTCATGTGTGATCCCATGGAAAAATACGGTTCCTCCAAAGAACGTAAGCCCTCAAAAATAAAAGATGAACTTGAAACTTGGTTGCGATTCATTGCTTCCAATACAAGGCGATCGCTTAAATTTCGCCCGCATGTGTCCATAGTCATGACGCACTTTGACTATTGGAAGGATGATCATGCATTTGCAACACGCATTGACGATGTGGTTTCGGAATTGAAGTAGATAAAACTATAAATAGGAGAGCATCGTAATTAAAGTCTTTACAATGCAACTCTTTATTTGAGGAAATGGACACAAGCTTCTAAGTTGTTTGATCATAATGAAGGGATTTGGTTCATGTTCTTCTATTTTGTTAGCAAGGCTATGTAAATTCCAATCTAGATGTTCTATGGATGAATGAAGAATAGATTGAAGTAAAGTCTTCTTCATGAAGATCCATTTTGCAATGTCCACTTTTCATTTTGATGAATCCATTTGGCAATTTCTTCTCCCTCAAGTAAGAGTGATTCAAAGTCTAAATAAGAAATTGGAAATGCCTTTCATGATTGTGGTATCGATCCTCAAGCTATAATGTCTTTGAGGGATGACATAGCCTCTAGTCTTTCATTTTAATTGATTTTCATTTGAATGTGGCATTGGAATCTTGGATTGTATTGGTGGCAAGTGTTGAGTAGAGTGTTAACTAGTGGCAGAGTCCAACAAATAGGATACAAGATGAGAAGGATCCAAAGTAGAAGAAATGAAAGTTCTTGGGTGGTTCACTCTATGTATTTATACAAACCATGTGTGGCAAAGACTTTGGGCCCTTTATTTACTTCTTAAAATTGATTTGAAAGAAGATGAACAAACTTATAATGGTTTTTCTACTTTGAAAGTTTGTGTTGTGAATTAGTGATTTTTTGTTTGTTGATGACGATAAGTTATAAATTTTTGAAGAAAACGAATACACTACAAAGCTGAAAATAAGTTTGGACCCCCTATTTACTTGTTAAGAAATTGCCTAAAAACTGAAAGTTTCTTCTAAATAAAAAGTCTCTATTGAATGGTCGTCCATTTTTCTTGAACATTGATGCAATGGTCATCCAAATGTCTTCTCTATAAATGATTGAGTTGAAACACATGTCATTTCAGTTCATTTTTCAACCTATCCTAGGAAGCATTTTATATGTTATTTGAGTTGGAAATCTTTGGCAATAGAAATCTATAGTCATTACTTTGAAGTTACATGTTGTTGTTATAGTTTATTGAAAAGTAACTAGGGGGTCAAAATATCACTTTGCCGCACATGGTATACAATATTGCCATAGAGTGACCCACCCGAGTGAGAATTGTTTGGTTCAATTGAAATTGTATTATGTGTTATTGAGGTATTCTTGAATTGGTCCAAATGGGAAATTTGGTTTCAGAAGCTACATGCATTATGTTTTTTGGGCCAGTGAACACCAAAAACATTTGGTCTTAGAACTAGTGTTACATAGGTGCTTGGTAACTTTGGCATGCGTTGGTTTCCACTCCCAATATAAAGGCATAAAGCTTTAACAATCAAATTTTCGCTCTCTAGCTATATGATTGCTTAGCTGCTAAGTTTTGTAGTTCTAGCTCACATCATAATTGTTGGCCATTTGTACAGAATAGAAATCTAAGAAATAATGCCAGACAATTGAAATAATTACTTTTTGAAGAATATAGCAAAAAATTCTATACTCCGCATATACTTAACCGTATTTTTCAAAATGAAATGAGCATTTTAGCACATAGGTGTCCACCTTGCTCTATAGTTACGTTAGTGCCAAGTGGCCTTGAGGTTGAAGCACAACGATGGCTAATATCTGTGAATTTGTGGTAGGTTAGAAGAATATATAGGCAATTGCACTTTATGGTATACACAATCCTCTCATGCATGCATTATTGGATTTGAACTAAGCAATTTAGTATCATAATTTGTACTAGAATATCCACCCCTTTTTGCTACAACTAATTCATAATTGCAATAGAAAAATTCAAGACAATTCCACCTTCACATCATTTGTACACCATGCACATTAAATTACAAAATACATGACTTTTCAACCCTTGTAATCTAAGGTTTTGGACTTCAAAGTCAAATACAAATATGCAAAACATCCTCGAATCAAGGGAGCTCAAAAATACAATTGTCATAATTCTAAAGGCTGATTGTAATATTATCAATAATGCTATAAAATAGGTTTCATTTGCTATAATGGAGATCTCAAACACCCTTGCAGTCCATTGTGACAAGTCCTTGTTATCTATCAAGATCGATGAGGTGTAATGGAGTCCAAGAGTTTGTGATAGGATGTCACTTGTTTTTGACCTTTGGAGCTTGTGAGGGCATGAAGATGAGCATATGTTTAATTTATGTTCATTCCAAAAATCCACTAGAGGTTTCTTTGTGTGTGTGGMGTTTTTTTTGGTTATAAATTTAAAATTTGAAGTTGTCATGCACTCCTTTACCCTAGTCTTATTAGAGATTTGGAAAGATAACCATGTGGGGAAAAAATTTGGGAAGGATTAATTTTTTGTAATAGACAATCCATTTTTGTGTTTGGCAAACTTCATTTGTTTCTACATTAGAACGCATCTTTCAAACATTTGATATTTTATCATCTAGTGATGTATCAAACATCTTTTTATCATKTCATAGTATCAAAATGATTCTTACATGATTTTTTAAAGTAATTTTATATAAAAAATTAAAAATCATAGTAATTACCAAAATGCTTAATTAAATACGATTTTTTTAGCAAAATTGGAGATGATAGAGATCAACATTGTGATATAGCCATGTAGGATAATTGCATGAATTAGCGTGCGGTTTTTGTAGTGTTTTGCATAGTACTCATGATTTCTTTTGAATACTGTATATATAAGAAAATGCAAAAAAAATGTGCAATGTAATGATGTATAAATCTCTATGAGGAATGTTCCTTTAGAAAGAAAAGCGTAGAAAATTTCTTTAAGTAGGAGAACTAGAAAAGTGCAAAATTTCATGAAAATAGGTACTTTGATGTTTTAATTTGTAAATAATAGGAAACATTTTTTTCAAAGAAACTAAAAATTGTCAATTTGGGAGCACTATATGAAGTAGAGATTTCACCAAAAGAATGATCTTCAAACCATCTTGAATGGTCTAAAGTACACCCGCAAGGGATTTCTGTTTGCACACATGTAGAGGAAATCAATTATTGAAAAAAAAAATCCCTCTGGTAGATGCATGTCCGTCTAGTGCAAAACCAGACCATAAAAATTTCAGCTCTAGTTCATTAATTTTGGGTACTCGATCCCTAGTACTAAAAGACCCTAAATTGACAAGTGTGACGAATTAGCTAAATTGAATTTGAAATTTAAAATGGTTTTTGAATGTTCTTGAAAATTAAAGATTCTAATTGCTATCAAGTTAGACATCTCCTATAAAAATTTCAAGCTAATTGGTTTCATACTTCAAAAGTTATAGTAGATGACAACTCCGTCAATCCAAGTGTGATGTAAAATAATGCAATATGTATAGGACACAAGTGCAACTATTCATCCTCCGCGTTTTGTGTGGAAAGGGGATAATGATTTTCTATAGTGCTTTAACTTCCAATGAGTTCTTTTGGATTATTTTAAGCCCTAAATGGTTTTGACTATGTTTTTACCAAAAATTCTCCAAACTTATCATTTCTAATACAAGTACCAAATTTTAGAATAAAAACATCTTTTGACACATGTAACCGTTGGATCTTGTAGTAAGCTCGTTTGAAAAGACGTGGAAAAAATTTCAGATTTTTCAACCAAGTAGATTGCAAGATATTAGCGTTTGAATTGGCAAAAATCATTCCTTTAAAAATTTAAGAATTATTTTTAAAATTTTAAAGTACTCCTGAAAAAATCAGCCAAACGCAACAAAATTGACAGGTGTTTCATGCAATCACCCTGGGCTTCCTTAGCTCGTGACTTTGCTGTGACCTAGTTTGTAGTTTGTAGTTTGTAGGCCGAAGTTGGAACCATAACGCCCTGTTTTGAGGCCTTCGTTCCAATTCTGTTTCTTTGTTCAATTCCGAAGTCCAAATGCAGCTCCATGGGCACTGCTGCGATTTCGGTATCGTACGCCCTTTTTAAGGCTTTCCGATTTCTTGCTGTTCCCTTCGSTGGCGTTTGACTGGTATCCTTCTCCAAAGCGTTTTTGAACCTGGTGGCAGRGATACGAAATGGATCTCACTGGTGAGGTAAGACTCTTTCCACTTCGGAGCGGTTTCCCCTTCTTCTTTCTCTCAAGTGTGGAGAGCTTATTTCCCGTTGCGTTTGTTAATTTGGTCGTTTTCAACTGAAGTTTTTTTTCCTTGAATCGTTCGTTGGATTCTTTTGAAGACGATTTTTGAAGGTCGTGTATTGGGTGCTGAATACTGAAATGCTTGGGTTGTTTGAACAGGAAAGTAGGATGGTTGAGTGATCAGTTGCAGGATCAATACACTGTCTATGCTGGGCTGAAGCAGAGTACTGCTTCCTGAAGGCTGTAGTATGGTATCCTGCTGGCCTGAGGTGGTGAACATTCATTCCGTTGATCTAGGGAGTGCATGTATGTGCATTGCTCCGCAGTTGGTTGCTGCGTCTTAATTGCAAGAGGCAAGCAGTTTCGTCGTACAGATGGCGGAGTTTTGTTTCTGGGTATCTTCGCCAAGCTCACGACGGTTCTTTTCTGCCGTCCGTCGGAGGACCAATTATTCATTGCTGCTATTTGTTTGATAATCTTGCATCCATTACATTCGTGGGCGTTAGCTTTGCTGGATTACAAACGGTTTGATGGATTACTGTTTTAGCGATGCAAATGGTGCTGGCATTGTATCAGGTGAGCTCATTTTCTAGGAGATTGTGTCTCTACTGATGAACTGTTGTGCCGTTCAGTAACTGTCATGTCAGTAACCATTCAAATGTCAAGTTGTAGGCGCACCTACAAGGTAGGTGATCTCTTAGCTGACCATTTACCCACTGTTCTTTGTTTTGGTGGGTTTAGACTTGAAAAAACAGTTTTCAGTCATTTTTACCAGAAGAAAATGGAATCTGAAGTAAGAGCACGGACTTCAAAATTTGAAGATCTCTGAATTATTAGCTATGAATTATCAAAGTCCGAGGCCTCTACATTTGTTCAAAGGTGGGTCTCAGGGTCTGGAAAAATTCAGAGTAAATTGGATCATTCAAGGAAACTGAAGGAAGCAAAAAATAGTCCAAAAAATCGCCTGTGAGGTCAATGAAAACACCCCAATCGTAGATGAACCCAAATGTAACATGAGCCGTTATGTGATAACTAAGAAACGATCTAAATTTGAGCGCAAGTGGGCACAAAGTAGACAAGTGGGGTTGCATGAAGCTATCACTTTTCTGAGAAGTGGCCAATCACTTGTGCATGATCTAAGCTTACAATGTGTTGCTAAGCTTTGGGGTGTTTATTTCTATGTCTACCTTGGTGGTGGTCTAATGTTCATAGTAGATGCATCTATGTACTTCTTTCCAAAAAGCTTGTTTTAAAGTCATACAAGCTTGTAAAATCATGAAACAAATTTTGTTGGTTTTCTAAACCATTTCCAGCAGACTCAAATCATTTTTCTCTCTACTCACCCTCAAGATCAAGAGACTCAGGGTAAGTGTCACATTTCAGTGCATTTACGTTAGTCCAATATATGTTCAAATGATTCACAAGTGGCAGCTTTCACTTCATTCTTCACTTAGCCGTAGGTTAATCCACTGTTTTTGTCCACTTCAACTTTATTCATTATTCGTCCAGTATGTGCACAACATCCCCACACCAGTATCCTTTTAATATCCCTACTCCAATCATGCACACCAGGCGTGCAACAAATTATTGCTTGGTTCCTCGTTTTCGAGTGMCACCAAACCTGTGGTGTTAAGCTTAGCTGTTACAAAGATTTATGGGCTCTACGGGATTTTCTTTCCTCCATTTCTTCATTTCTTGAATAAATTTAATTCAATTTTTTCCTTAAAGTGCAAGTGTAGGATTCTGAGTTGAACTGTCTGCACCCCCCACCCCCATGCGCTTCATAGATTGCAGTGAGAGTTCACCCAAAGCATGCATCCTTGTTTGCGAACTATTTCGCCGGTGGGCTCCCAAACTGAATCTCCGAGGGAGTCGTGTGCAATTGCATCTTCGTACACAGAAATCCCTTAAATTGGCTTCACTTTCTGAGCCAGAGAATGATGAAAATGAGCATTTCAAATCTCCAACCACTGAATAAGCCTGTGCCGAATATACGTGTTGGAGTTCGTTTAGCCAAATCATAAGTTACAATGCAGAAAGCCAAACTAGAAAGCCAAACTCATCTCGGATGGCCGCCCAACATTTAATTCTTAACTTACTGGAGGAGAATGGCAGCATCCTTGCGATGAAGAGCAGTTCTTGGCCAGTGCGAAACCACCAAAACCAAGACAAGCTAAGTCGAGGGCCCACTTCCCCACCTGCATTCCATAATGCAAGATTGAAGTACTTACATGAATACAAATATAAGTGTGAATCCAGGGATTAGTTTTAACATGCTAAGTAGGACGTGAGGGGTATTGCACAGGGGGAGTCCAGGGATTAGTTTTAACATGCTAAGTAGGACGTGAGGGGTATTGCACAGGGGGAGTCCAGGGATTAGTTTTAACATGTTAAAATGATTCAACAGTTTTCAAGCCTATAACAAACTTGACTTGAATAATGAATACAAAGAAGCATTACCATTTTGGACTTTTTTTCATGCAAATGTGACCTTGAATGCAACCTCCTTGATTTTCTTAGGGCCAAAAAAATGAATTTTCTCACTTCGAAAGCTTGTAATATCTTGTAATCTACACAATGRAAAATTTTGAGATTTTTTTTCACATCCTCTCAAGTCAAATATTATAAGGTGCTTCAATTAGATGTATCTAAACATGTTTTTGGTCTAGAAATTTATTTGTTTTATAAATGGCAATTTTAGAGCATTGTTAGAGAAAGCATGGTCACGGAATTTGATGGRCTAACTTAATAACATATTGCTAGCCGCATTTTTAGATAAAAAGGTAAAATGAGGATCAAAAGGATTTACATTATATAAGCAATTTTAACACCTTCATGATCAAATACTATTAATATCTTTCACTCTACAAGTGTATTGTTGTGTTTTTATTCTTATGTGATTTCTAAAATGTCTAGTTTAAATTTGCTCAGTCACAAATTTAAAAAAAAAAATTGATACAACTTAATAACCTATAAAATGTTGTCTATTTGTTTAAATTAGAGCAAATTCTTACAAGATCAAGCCTTGGGAATTTTGGGATTAATCATTCATAATTTGGTGAATTTCAAACTCAACAGACTTTAGCGGCCACTTGAGCATAGAAAAATAGATTTTTTCAAAATACTTTGGATTAGTAAAAGTTGGAAAATGAATTTAAGATTCATATCCAAAAAACCGTTTGTGCTTGTAAGTCTTAAATCAAAAGTTTTGGACAAAGTTCAAAAAAAGGTTGGAACGGACATTTTGTAACATTTTCAGACATGTAATCTGATTTTTGCTCATAACTAAAGTCTTTTAATGGCAAATGGATTGTTGGAGAATAAAGTTAACTTGATTTCCCAACTTTTCTTAGTTTGAAGTTTTTAAAAAATAGTTATTTTACTATGCCTAATTGATCATTTAACTTTGCTCAGCTCATCATTAACAAAATTAAAAACATGCAAGTAAAAACAAAATTTTCATTATAGACATCTAATTGTAGTAGTGGTGTAGTGGTAGGTGTTATAGGTTCTTACATGGAAGGTCTTGGGATCAAACCCCAATGGAGGCAAGCACTACACTAATGATGATATTTAGTGTCTTATACACTTAATACGAAGGCATACACTAAAAGCCAATTACCCTATGAAAGTAAGTAACATTAAATGTCAATTCAAACACTAAATCTGCACTACAAAGGCGAGAAAGCAAGGAAAGCCAGGGAAGAAGGCGGTG
>VACF01002494.1:0-93440 GCA_006891605.1 Pleurozium schreberi | reverse complement strand
TAAATTGTATCAATTTTTTTGAATTGTAACCATACAAATATAAACTAGACATGTTAGAGATTACATTGGAAAAGAAAACACAATAATATCACTTAAGAGTTGAAAGATTATAATGTTTAACCAAGAGGGTGTCAAAACTACAAAAAAATATCAATCCACTTTTCGCAAGGTGAATCTAAAAAGTTTGTCAATCAAAATACATGAGGTCATAGGGCCCAACATGTACAACCCCAATCAATTTATAGCTTCTCAAAACCTACTCTAAATTTTTCTTAAATGAATCCTTCATGCAATTTTGTCTCCAAGATCTATTGTATTTGAGGCTCATTTCCAAAAGCCCTCAACACTAGGAAAAGTCAAGATACACATAGCAAGCTTGTACAAAATCTTGAGTAGAAAAATCATAGTCATTTATTTTCCAAATTGGATTTTTGATGCTAAAGCTAGACCTTAATAGACATCTACCAAAAATACAAACTAAGGTAGGCAACCCAAAAGCGCCACTGATCTAAAAGCGCCATCTTCACACTATCTAGCTACATCTCCAAAGTCAATTATGTACCTATGTGGAAAAAACGCTTTAAAAACCAAACTTAGATCCTTAATAACTTTTGCATATTGTATCCAAATGTTGCATTCTTTGGTGCATTGGAACCTCCTTTCACTTGCCAACAAGAAAATATGAAAATATGACCAGTCTAATGATAATAACTAGGCAAAGTACCAATTCGTGGCGCTTTTGGGTTGCCTACCTTACTAAAAGTACCAACTTAGTTAGGTTTTCTTCAACTTCAAAATTTTATGGACACCACATTTTGGTGCCTCGGGCATTTAGAGGTTAATACCCCTATTCAGTTTGCACTAATTCAGTGTGCACTATAATGTAGACCTTTGGAGAAAGTTTCAAAAAATTTAAGCTTATTTTGTAATTGATAACGTCATGGAGTTTCAAGATACGCTTAGGGTCAAGAGTTTAACGTAATCTACACAAAGAGAGACATTTTCCAGAAGCCCAATATCTACCAAGACTTTGTAGATTTTGTAGCGGAGAGGCGGGCCATGAAGTTCAGCTGACCGATCCCAGTTGGTTTCATGTTTGCACGTTTTTGCACGTTTTTGGTCTCCGAGCAGTTGCGCCAGATTTTGAGAAATTGGACTGAAATTTTTGGTAGAGAAGTTTCGGAGCTCATGGTTTTCCAAGAGGTCACTTCAATTCTTCAGGAGGTCACTGCAATTCTCCAAACAGGCAGAATCGGAGCTGCAAATTGTTGAACAAATGTTGTTGACATTAAGAAGCTAGCTGCTGGTGGTTCTCACATTGGAATGTCAGTGTTGTGCGAGAGAGACGGGTCCAGGAGGAGCGATGATAAGTAAAGAGGAAGTCAGAAATTGGGTACGCGCAATGGTACTTTCCATTTCGATGGAGCTCTCGGGTGCTCCATGATCGATTCAATGTGTCTGATGGACCGAAGTTTGAGGTTGACAACTCGAGCATTGGGTGGATTCTTCTTTCGTTGGTGATTGGAAKTGCAGGGTGGTTTGCTAGCGGTAAGTTTTTTCGATTTGGGTATTAGGGYTTGTCAAAACCCTAATGCTTTCAGTGATTCATTCGGAAATTGGCACATACGACGAGAATGCTAAATCCTATTTTGACCGTGATTGTGAGCCAAGCCTTRAAGGKCTASAGTTTCGTAAAAATGAGATTGTSAGGTYTGGCTTACAYAAGCAACTGAATGTGTGCAGATGAGGAGGCTTTGCAGGTATTCACTAAGTGATCTTCTGGTCTTAGGATGAAGCGCGCTACGCACCTCTTTTTTAGCGGTGACGCGATCAAGGAGAAGGAGGACCAGGTGTCAAGTACAGGGAAATGCGTCTTCTGCAGGAGACAGAGCTCCTCTTGTTGTGGTGAAGTCTGTCATTTTACGAGTTCGCCAATTGATGTTCTGGGAGACGAGCAGAAGTGCTCTCCAKTGAAGGAGSTCGCTTTGCRAGACTCATGTCTGGCTTTACATCATCTKGACTCCCGYAGCCTGAGTAGATGGTGAAGAAATCCACAATGCTCATAGTGGCAAGTCTCCTCTTYGGTGTAGGTGAAAACACCCCCAWTTYGATGGGATCTCGTGCGTGYGAAGCTGAAAGAAGAGGTTCATTCAAGCTCCTTGTGGCCTTTGAACAATGATTTCCATGAATTATGAGGGCAGTTATCAGTGAGCCAGCAGATGACCACGGTGTTGGGGATCCAGGGATGCCGTGGTTTGAGGAAGGCGGGAGGTTGTGAATGGATGAGTTTCATCCCGGAATTGGGGAGACGGACGGATGACTCGGATGTTTCCGAGTTCGTACGTGTGCTTTTTCTTCCATTTTTTATAAAGAGCCAAATAATGGATGAAGTGGTGATATAAATTGTTATATTGGTGCTCCAAATTTCAACATTCATTCAAGTAAAGGGATACAAAATATCAAAAATTAGCACATATCACATATTTATAATTTTGTTTTCATCCAAAATTTAACAATTTCATCCATTATTTTATTTTTAATTTGAAGTTTTCAAGTAAAACATTTTGCAATTTGTCGCCATTGTTTAGTCCAATTGTTTTGGATGCAATCAAGTGCTTCCAACCCCCAAAATATAGCCCCAATGAAGACAAATTTAGTTTTTTCTTTTTGAATTATGAAGCAAAAGGTTAAAAATTACATGTGTAGGAACTTAGTGGCACTTCAAACTTTCAATATATGGTAGAGGGACCCATAACCGATCAAATAAGCAATTATGGACATGATCTAAGGTAGTGGTAGGCAATGCAAATATTTTTAGAGGTGCATTGACTGAAATGATAGAAATTGCAAAAAATTTGGTAATTTTATCTCTTACAATGAAATTACTATGAATTTTGAAAGGCCAAAGTTGGGCTTGACTCATGATCAACATCTAGAGTCATTCAATTCCGATCATTCAAGAACTACTTTCCCACTCATTGCTTCCTACTTTCTTGATCACTTATGTGTCATGCACTTATTGGTCCAAACCTTGAAAAAATCAAAAACCTGCATTTGAAGGAGAAAATGGAAATATGTTCCAACCTTAGTCAGAAATACAACACCCTATTGATTGGTGATGGGGCTTCGGTTAGTAATGGGTCCCTCTACCATAAGTGTTTAAAGCATTTTAGTGTTTTCATGCACTCTCATTCTGAAAATTTTGGTCAACCCAATAAGAAAGTTGTAATAAAAGGTGTTGTAAGTAGAATTTGAATTTTTTAGTAAATGGAGAGTATGTCATAAATTTCCAAAAGGAACACTCTTTAGACTCCTACAATGAGTCATAGACTCAATAGGAAAAAAAATTTGGAACCTTGAAGCAACATTGAAAGAGTGATGCATGAATAGTAATACCTATTAGATGTTTTTTAGGGCCTCTAGAAGAGTGTGAGTTCCCAAATTGTGAGGACGTTGTGGGAAAGTTGGGCACTCTACCACATATTAACCCATTAAGGACTGGTCGACCATTTTGTGGTCGATTTGGGTCCTTTTTGGTTTGTAGAGAGAGCATGTCAACGAATTTGATGATGTGGCAAAGGGGACGGGTCTGGGGAATTGGGAAGTGAAGAGTTTAGGACAATAACTAGGCCAATCTGAGGTGGCATGTGGCCTAAGGGTTGAAAAAACCAAGACAACAGGGTCTGAAATTACACCAAGATTTACTAAAAATCCCTACTTCACAATGCACCTTCACCAAAAAAATTAATGCTAAACCCTATATCATGCGCAACACTTCCATCCGTACGGTTAAATCTCCGATAGGCACTTGCATTCAAAAGTTTTAAAATTGCTCCCAATTGGCCATACAAAGGATTGCCCACCTCCCAAATCAACCACGGTCCTTAATGGGTTAAGCAATCCATCGTGGTTGAAAGCCTGCTATGTTAGATTATAATTAATTAATTTTTTATTTTAAAAAAATCATTTTTTGTTTTCTAAATATTTTCCAAAATTTTTGAAAAACAAAAATCTTATTATTTTATTTTATTTTTTTAAAAACCTTAGACTAGCAATGGTTGTTATTCAGCATAGAGAATAGT
The DNA here is from genome assembly GCA_006891605.1 of Pleurozium schreberi. NCBI lineage: Eukaryota > Viridiplantae > Streptophyta > Bryopsida > Hypnales > Hylocomiaceae > Pleurozium > Pleurozium schreberi. The sequence goes on along the minus strand of VACF01002494.1, from coordinate 89,358 downwards.
TTTGGGGATCAACACTAAAATCGTCTTCTAAAGGCCTAAAAAAGTATCTAATGCCTTATCCCGTTATCTCCTAAGCGCTCAAACGACCATTTTTAGGTTGTTGCCCGGCTTCAGGCAGAATTTTTGGGTAGAAAAAAATGTTTTTTTGAATTTTTTTTTCCTTGAAAATATTGGGTTGTCTTTCAGCATTTATGTTCAAAACTAAGATCACTACGGTTAAAAAAAAATCATACAAGAAATAGCACAATCTGTTTAGAATTTTCTAGTGTTAAAAACATACTATTTGAGGAAAGAATTAAAAAATTTATGACCAGATCTTATGCATTTTTTTTTATAATTCAATAGAAAACACTATTTTGACCAATCAAAAAAAATTCAAGTGTTAAGGATAGAAATTGTATTTTTGGTGAATTTTTGAAGTTATATCTTCAAAATTTGTTTGAAAAGAATTTGAAAAGAATTTTATAATTTTGACCATACGGATATCTTTTACTTTTTATGCTTCACATAAACTTCTTTGATGAAAAATTCAAAAAAGTTATAGAATTTATATTTTATAACACATTTGTGTTTTGTCCTAATCCCTTGAGCTTTTAGGGGTTAAAGACTGTGGTCAATTTGGGAGGTGGGCAAGACATTCTCTAGTCTTTGGCTAAACATGGAGAAAAATATCAATTTGTGCTACGTTTTAGAGATTTGATCATACCAATGGAATTGGCATACATGATTGGGCCTCCGCAGTAATTTTGTGGCAATTCCAAGTTCCCTTATCGGAAGATTTTCATATTTTGAGCCCATATTTCATTAGTTTTTTAATCCCCTGAACCGTATACTAGCATAGATTGTCATGATCCTTGTCCCAATGCATTTGGTTTACAATTTCCTACACCCATCCCCTTTCGTCCGTATCCAAATTCATTCTAAAACTCTAACTACCAATGAAAAAGTGTCAATTTGAATCAAAAAGTGGTTGACCGGTTCTTAATGGGTTATATAGTATTTTTGATCCTATATTCAAGGTCTAAATAGGACACTCAGTAGTAAATTTCCTTGCAAATTTGATTTACTATTTGGCCCAAAGAAGAAGTTTGTTTTAGGTACTTGGTACTTGAACCTGACCATCAACTACTCGTATGGTGAGAAGCAACTCACCTTCCCATAAGTGCATTCAAAAGAGCACTTTTGCCACAGTTGGTTGCACCAAATATGTAACATTGGTACACAACACGTTCCGAACGCTGCCTCCTCCTGTCTCGACGTCGACGATTTGTGATTCGGAAKGCTGTTGCTGGATCATCAGGGTATCCTASGTATATAAGATGAGATAGAGTCTTCCGTGGCTCTAAAAGTGTCATGAATGCCCACTGAAGCCAACAAACGCAACAGCTTCAGCTATTTTCTCATCACACTGTTTCTTTCGGATAAAGAGTTTAGAATCAGAGAACCTACACTGCAGCAAACATCTGTTCCTTAACCCCTACGTGCCCAAGCTAAGAACAGGAAGTGTAATTGGAAGCTAATATCTAAATGATAGTAACTTTTTAACACATACCTCTATTGTTCGAAAATGTGCTTGAAAGCAAATAAGCAGTTACATTAGGGGGTGTCACGGTTAAGGATTAATGCAACAAGAAAGGAGGAGGTTTGGGCAATGCAATTCGAGGAGCCTAATCCTCGTACGAAGATACTAAGGCAAAGAATTGCACAGGGCCGTATTTTTGGAACCAAAAAACCGTCTTGGGGATGAAATTGTAAACCCTCGTAACTTCCAAACCATATATTTACCATTCAAAAATATGGGTAAAGAATTCTATTTTCTATCGATATATTTGTTCCCTTTCTAGCAGCTTCGTAAATCATTTATTTCAGCTCCTATAGATGTGCAGGCAGACACTTTTGGTCATTTGAGCGCTTAGAGTTTAAAACAGATGACATCTAAAATATACAAAACAGCATCGTTACCCGAGTTCAGAGAGATACGTACCAGCGACAGAAAGCCATCTAAAGTAAGACCTCCCACTTGATTGGTCTCCGCAGCACCACTATATGGCGCCTCTAACCAGGGGCTGCACGTAATGCTAGACCGGTCAGGATTCACTCACTGCGAATTCTAAAGAACCAACTAGCAAAATTAGATTTAAATATTGTTGATGGAGCTACTGTAGTGGAATCTCCTTCTTAGGACCCCARCATATCTCAAATCATATTCTCAATACATATATGTGGATAACACAAGGCCTACAAACACGTAGCATGCTCGCATTGGAGGTRTAAGCAATTCACCTGGACGGGGCCGTTGAAAAAAGTTCTTCTAGCTCCTGAGGTCGCAGTGCACAATCCTGCGTTTCCAACRTGCTTTCGTTCATTAAGTTCTAATTAATTTGAGAGAAGCTGACTCAAGTCCTAAGTAACCAAATGGCCTAAAACTGTCTGCTTCTATATCTATAGGAGTTGAAAAACATCATTTAGGAAGATTTAAAGACAGTAACAAAATGTACCAATAGAAAGAAAAAGCATACCTTGCATTAAATATCAATAGGAATATGTTTGAAAGTTACTACAATAGCTTTTATTTGTTGCTTGGGTACTCACCCCATCTACGTCAAAAGCCACAAAAACTCCTTTCAGGAAATCGATCGCTTTCTCTGTCAACTCTACAAACTGCATACGAACATAGTAAAAGTATATCAGAGGTCAATCATAAGCAGGCTGAGCAGAAAGCAATCAATATAGAAATTGCAAAAATAGCAGAACACCAAAATTTTGCATATAACYWTACAAGGCCTCAAAAAAATCTCAGAAACCACAGTCAAAAGTATGGGTAAACTTGGCGTGTTCACAAAAGTCCTGGCATCCAGAAAATTTGCAAGAATTTTCCAGTTCGTCAATTGAGCCTTTTGTTTCCCTCTACTGATAAATCCACCCACCTTGCTTGTTGTGTGTACGGAAAAGACAGTTATTACTCTTTCGAGACCTTAACCCACAATGCTAAGCTTGCAGTGCTGTGTATGTTACGCAGGTGGCTTTAAAGGGGCTTGGTGCATTACTGCGGAGATTCCCATCACTTGCGGATAGGTTTTAAGGACCTTCACTCCATGTGCAAATATCTGAAGAGTTGTATATAGTTTCTTCAGTCCAGGCTGATCACGACTCTCTAGAGAATAATTTGCTTGCTCCATTTGTTCACTTTCACACGACCGGCTCTCCCAATTGAACCTCATACTTGGCAGCACAGATGATCGTCTTACACAATTCATCTGTGGTAACTTCCTTTGCAGTTGCTACTGTACAGGTACTTAGCGACCAAGCAAGATGTCACTGAAAATCATACTTGCCCATATCAATGGGGAAACGTTAGTGTAGTGCCCTAGTCAGCTATGCAAGTTGAGGTATTATTCTAGGAAGCACTACAGTACTCTTCAGTGTATAATTCACGACCCTGGGCGAAAGTTCCTGCAGGTTATTTCAAAATTCTTTCAATTTCACGTCTCAAAATGTGTTGATGCAAATTGCACAGGCTAGCCATCTCTGTAGAATTACCTGCAGTTGTGTTTTATCAGTCATTTCAAAAGCTTTCTCTTCACATGAGTTCCTAGATTGAAACTTTTGAGCAAGCCGCAAGAGTACCGTATGCCTGTATCTCACCAACCTAAGTCATGTTGATTGAAAAAATCCAATTCATATCCTGCTTAGTTTCTTCGTAAAGCTTGTCAGATGCACCCGAATTTATAGATCTACTCGTATATTAACTTAATATGCTCTTACCCACCTGCAGAATCTTGCGAGTTTTTATGCTGTGACTGCTGATCCTTGTAGAAATCCATTGGCGCGCTTTTACAAGATTCTTCTGTGTGCAGATTTAGAATAATAAGTCTAAAAAAATTGAATCGGAAACAGATTGCAACAGCTTAATAATATCCGACCCGAATATTTCGTGAAAAGCACTTCAATTATCCCCCGAAATTCATGCTTGCTTCCCTTCTAAATGGGGCAGTCACGTTCTTCTCGAAGATGCCGTCTGCCAGGATGCCAGCTGATGCCAGCTGATGCTACTCCCCAGTACGATCGTTAATTTCGTAACCCACGTTTCACTTAGCCTTTGCAGCATTGTTCATTTTTGTGTGCAGGAGGGTTTTCAGATTTTCGCAGGAACTTGTAAGCGGTAGAGGCTCCATCAACCATACAGTACATCAGTGGCTTCATTGACCAAGCAGGTAAGCTTTGATTTGTGCTAATTGTGAAAACATTTCAAACTGCCTGTTGCCATTTCTTGTGTTGTAAATGTTTTGTAGCTTCACGCAAACTGAATGTGCAAAATTTTAAATGGGTTAAGTTTCTAGGTTGTTGTAAGGAAAGATTTTAGGGTTTAGGGTTATATTGTTTGTTGTGATGTGCAGGTTAAGTCTCAAGCAAGGAGGATTGCAGCAGTACCGATAGAAAGAGGGGCAAGTAAAGCAAGCATTTGAGAGTGTAAGGAGATGGGGTTGAGGGTACCAAGCCTGGCGGATGTGGACGCGTTCGAAGTAAGCCGCATACGGAAACCCGTGAAGCTTTCGAATGCAACAAGATCAGTGAACGTGATCCTGTGGAGAGTTGATGGATCGGCTGTGGTGGCTCATCATTCTCGAAGAACAACAGATTTCTGCACGAATACTATTTGGCGACGCATGATGTGTGCACGCCATCATGTGGTGGGCCGAAGCAAGCCACAATGGAACTCCAGAGAAACGGAGGATGCCGATGATGAGAATGTCGATCATGATTTTCTGGAGCTTGGGGAGCCGCACCAATCGCCCCTGATGAAAGAAGTTGGTTCCAAGCTGCAATCCAGTTTCAACATGAGGCGATGGCCGCAAGGATGGATCTAATTAACTTCTGCCGAACCTCTCTGTAATTGTAGAGTTTTTGTACAGTTCTTGAGCTATCGGCATTCATCACAGTTGTAAACTCTTCATTGCATTGCATTCTGTAGGGTTTAGGGTTTAGGGCTTTCTTGAGAGATGTGAGTGTGCCACTGCATCCACCTACATTGGGTGGGAAGTTTATTCTTTTGAGATGAAGACAAAGCCATCTCTATCGCTGCTCGGCGAGGTTTTTGCATTCTTCATGCATGGGAGGATGCATTGCAGGATTCAGCGTATTTTTTATGAGGTTTCAGTTTCTTGTATGTAGAAAATTATTATTATAGGTTTTTGAAGGATCTGACTACCCCGATAGTTACTGTTTGATACATATTATTTGGTTCATTCAAGCGGCTTAAATTGCTGTCTGATTGTTTCCGTATTCAATAAATTGAATTCTGTGAGCAGATCTGCTTTCGACGTTCATGGGTAAAATGTTTGGTCCATGTCAGTCTTGTTCAAATTTGGACGATGTTGAGGCACCCGTTTTCGGAGTGAAGAATCTTGAATACTGGAACTGGGCCTTTGGATCCCTTGTGGTGAGATCACAGCTTTTTGCAAGCAAAAGCTATAATCAATTTTACCAACATTTCCTTCAGAAAAAGACCAAACCTATTTTTCCTCAGCGTGAAAGCACCATACATAACTGTGGCACACCTGCAGAGAATTCTCGAGGTTCTTTAAAAAACCCAGAAGAGGGTTTTCCGAGAGGAGGCTAAGGAATTCGTGCAGTTAAGCACCCTTCTTCCTGGATTAATCAAAAGAATTTTACAGGCAAGCATTTCGAGTGAAGAGACGACCTTCCAACAGCTGCCGATCGAGAGACACATGCTTGAGATGTTGTGTGCGCTTGTAGAGTTTTCAGTTGCAATACTCTCTTCACGAGTTGAACGTCGTGTACCTACACTTGAAACCAGCCTGTCCTCTCAAGTGGAAACTGGGGTTGTCTACGATCTCTCTAGTAGCGGTAAACAGACTCCCACTTTGAAAAATTGCATAAAGAGATTCATACCAACAAAATAACAGCTTCTAAGGTAAAGGTAGAAGAAGAGTACCTAGGAGACAGTCGCAATAACCATGTACCAACTTCCGAAGATTTCCTCTCGACACTGTCTACAGGGTATTAAGACTCTGCGGTTCATTTCCATTCCAGCAATGCGATCCACAGCTTTGTGAATCTATCTGTGCAGTAAACAACAAGAAGAACGTAGTGATACAAACGATTTTGATCGAAACAGATTTGGCTCCTGTAAAGTGGTCTCTCCGCAGTTCGATACTAATCTCCCAATGAATGCACACTCCTACGGCCGTTAGCAACGCGCAAAGTGACACAAATAGTATACTATAGCTTCATGCAGTGATAGAGAATATGAGTCGTTAATACGTTAATTGGGGCATCTCGGTCTGCATCGCACTCGCAACACATTAGTATCTCTCTCAAGACCCAAAGATAGTTTAGGCGGTTCACGTATTTCTGCACAAATCACCAGCTTCCCCAGTCTAATCGAAGCTCCCAGGAAGACTACCGAGAACAGTCCAACGCACACAAGCACAACCCCCAAGTGACGAACTGAAAGCAGAATTAAGTTCCCAGTGCTCAAGAAGCATTGATTGCTCGCACTGGACTCCTTCACCTGCGAGCGATAATTTATTACACAAAAATGGTACAAAAATGCTACTAAAACTAAGAAGAAAAAGAACACTAACTTAGTCATAACTTAATGCGGGCCATGCATGATGGCTGCAGGTCGATACCCATGCCTGGCCAATCTCGGCAAYTTCCAGAGCGCAATCACCCCGGCTGCTAACGCCGACACCGAAGCGAATCCAAACGCAGGCTCATTCCCACCGCCAAACAACGCATCCCAAGGTCCTGCTAACAAAGCCACAATCGTCTGGGGAACCACGACCGCAAGATTAAGTACCCCCATCGCCAGCCCTTGTCCTCCCCCTGAGTCCGCCGTCAGCTCCGCAGTCACTGAATATGGAACACTGTATGTAATAGCTAAAGGAAAACCAAGCACTGTAAACAACGCCACAGCAGCTACTCTGCTMCCAGTCCTGTGACCGCCTGGAGTTGCAACCGTGATGAGYCCCGTGCACGCCATCGCTAAAAACACTGTGAAGTTCCCGATTGCCCAGAGGTTCTTCGACCCGAGTTTCTGRGAAAGGAAATCRATGAACAAGGAGCTGAYTCCTAAGACTACTGAGTTCAAAAGGAGCCCAAATGCACCCTCCTGCACACCACGTTGATATGCCGCAATTTGATCSGGAGTGCCGGTAGGGTCACCGTTGAAAACCTCCCGGCCCATCCAATCTGTGTCGAATAAAAAGAAAGGGAACCACGATAACCAACAGAGCGCCATCACTACAAGGACAAACCTCATGGATCCAGGAAGCTTTCGCACACCGAGAAGGAGGTTCACCACCGTGGAGCCTAAACCTGTACCAAGGGGTGGAGCTTCGGGATCCGGGTGGGGTACATCATGGAGGATAGTTTCTTCGTGAGCATGGTGTCCATTGGCAACATCCACATCCACCGAAACCAATGCCAAATCATGCAGCTTGCCATTGCTCTGTTGCTTTAGTAACAAAGGCGCAGAGTCATCGTGAGGTTTRGTGCGAGCCTCCTGCTCTTCTTTCCTTGCAAAATCTGTCAATTGCTGTTCCTTGACCACGAGCACCACGGGAGTTTCCTGCGCTGCCACCATGGTGATGACAGTACAGACGGCGAGRAAGAGRATGGCGAGAAGGAARGCGGCTTTGAGATTGGCGCAAGGGGCGCAACAAGCTTTGCTGGTGAGGAATGGAAAGAGCTTGTACCAGCTCCCGTACGCGCCGGCGGAGAATCCAAGAATGTTCCCGAGCGCCATCCAGAGACAGAAGATGGCGTTCGCTGCGACTCTCTGATCTGACCCTGCGAGATCAGCCAGCAACGCCCGCGCGGGGCCTTGCACGGTGTTGTTCGCGAGGTCGAGCAGCCAAAACCCTAAGACGAAGACAAACACCGCTCTTGGGCGAACACCTTTGAAGACAGAGCAATCTTCGTGAGTGTCTCCGAGGAGGGAGCCGATGTCAGCTGCGAAGCCGATGATAATCACCGAGAACATGATCAACACCACGCCCGTGGCGATGAAGGGACGGCGACGCCCGTACTTGGACGTGCATTGGTCGCTCCACACACCGATGCAGGGTTGCACCACGAGTCCCGTGATGGGACCGCACAGCCAGATGAAGGAGGAAAGCGTGTGCTCGATGCCGAGCATTTGGATGTAAGGGGTGAGAAGCGAGAGCTGGAGCGCCCAGCCGAATTGGACACCAGCTGCTACCATRGATGTGAGCGCCAGCTTCCATAACCCTAACTGGCGGGGCCGATCGGCGGGGGAAGAAGGCCTCTCATCGAAATCAGACGGACTCTGTTTCTGATGATGACCATTCGCAAGAGAAGAAGGAGGCGACAACGGCAACGACGTAGAGTCTTCTTCAATGTCGACCGCAGCTGCCAGTGTGGCTAGTTGGTACTCCCCAGCCATGACGCAAATTCAATATCACCCGGAGCTTCTGAATAATCTCCTCCTCACACGAGCACKCTCACAAGMCCCCTGCGGAACACCACTGTCGCCATACACTCTAGCAACACACAACCTCGAAGCATCCATCGATTTTTCAAAATCCCTACCCCCTCATCGTCACAATCTCAAATCTCTCCAGAACGAACTTTCTTATAATAATATGAATTCATGGTGACAATTTCACTTGTATTTTGATGTCAACATATTACAAACTCACAATTGGTTGAGATTTGTCGATGAATAAGCACATTAAATTTATTGAGTACTAAATGCATTGATTCAAAATCTTGCAAAATAATCATGAAGCATCAAGTAACCAAGTTGGTAATTCCAATGAAGAATATACCAAAAAAAATATCAACAAACTTGGACATACTTCATCTACTTTAGGTCCCAATATTTTCTTGCAATCATAATCCATTAGTGGAATATAGGGTTAGCTCTAAGGCTAAATTACAAAATATTTGATAAAAAGAGTTCTACAAAACTATACCTTGACTGAGAACCAACACAAGAATCTTAATTTTTTTGGGTTTGATGAATTATTCAATTTTGTGTTACAAGTTAGACATTTTATCACGCACTTGTTATTCATATTTGAACAGCTAGTCCTTGAAATAGTAATTGTATTGGATGAACTGAACTCAAGAAAATCATTGCAAAGCCAAAGAAACGAGCTGCTGGGCAAAATTGGTTTACACAAGCATCTGTATCGCAGAGTTTCCACAAGGAGTCGACAYCTTTTGGCAGAGGTTTCCAGGCTCAATTCTGCCTTCCTCTAAAGCTTAACAAGACTATCGCTTGGTAACTGTGTTCAATACATGAAGTGACACAATTCCTGAGCATGGCAGTGTCATGCAGAGAAATCCGCAATGCAGGAGGGCACTATCAACATGGTATAATGTACAACCCTGCACGGAACTCTTGCACTCTTGSAGACACAAGAGCTACACTTACAAGCGTGAATAAATAAGTAAACCTACAAAATCAAATAAGCTACTTCATGTCCATCCCATCGCCACCTCCAAACATGCCAGAGAACTCTTTGGAATTCATCTGCTTCATGAGCGTTTGCAACCCTCCAATACCACCAATTTGTTTCAACATTTGAGGAGGCAGCACTTTACTCATATGCTGTGCATTCATGTTTCGAGACATAGCGCTCATGTCACCCTTCTTGGGAATTTTCAGTCCCTTCATCTTACTCCAGATCTTAGCCAACCGCTTAAATTCCTCCAGCATTTCATGTACCTCRCGTAAGCTACGACCTGAGCCTCTTGCAATTCTATATATGCGCGAGTCTGTCATCAACTTCGGGTTTGTGCTATCGAGCTCTGCAACACAAGAAGATACACACAAAKAARCATTCAGCCAATAMTCTTGTACACATTAAACTAGTTTACAAAACATCTGTCTCAGATCACTGTACTGGGGTCCGCATATTGCTTTCCTTCCACTGTCAATTAATACAGAAAGACGAAGCGAAGAGGTCAACTACCAAAGAAAAGAAGGTAATAACTCTCAAGTCTCAACCAAGAGAGAAGGGGCAAGAAAGAGAGRAAACCTTCGTCAGTCATGGAATCCATCATTGTCATAAATTTCTTTATCTTTGCCTGACTTTCCTTCTCACGCCCTTTTGGCATGAAYTCTTGACTAAAACCTGGTATCATGGACATCACCTGCCAGATTTCATAGCAATCACTCAGATCAGATTCAAAGTCCGTAAAAGAAAAAACTAACATAATAACTAACATTACATTTACACAAAATCTGAACAACAGCTTAAACATGATGGTACCACGTATGCTACGACAAGATTCCACGGCGGACGGCAAGTAAAAASGCAAGTAGACAATTACCTGGCCGAGAGGACCCATATTCAGAATGTTCTGGAACTGCTCATACATAATGCGCAAAGTGAAGTTGCCCTCAGACAATTTTTGAAGTAGCTCAGGTTGCTGATCCATAGGTACAGCCTCGTGGATCTTGTCCATAAAGCCCGACCAGTCACCCATACCTGACAGAGATCAAGTTTAAATAACACTTCTGGCACCCTAAAAAAAGTGAAAAAAGCATTACCGGTATTACAATCCTTCGRCTTGATGTAGGCCAAAAAACAAGCAACCCGCACCACACCAGACGATGATCCATGACATTTGAGGAACAAAACTCACCTAAAAGTCGACTCACAAAGGGCTTGGTTTCGAAGGCCTCAAACTCATCCATGTGCTCTCCCGTACCGATAAAGATGATAGGACTTTTAGTTGCAGACACTCTGCAACCAGATAGAAAAATTAGTATATGTCTTGCTCACTTAATCGATCATCATTGTTATCTCACAAGAGCACACATAATCCATAGGAATAGGATAGGAGAAGGTTTCACTTATTAGATTAAACTTACGCGCTAAGAGCACCCCCTCCCTTTGCATGCCCATCCATCTTGGTTACAATAACTGCTCCAACAGCAACGCTTTGCTTGAAGGCCTGAGCCTGATCAAAAGCYGCCTGTCCAATACTGCTGTCCATCACAAATATCACAAGATCTGGACTCTGCAATCATGCACAAAGCTCGTTGATCAGTCTTGTTCTGCATAAGACCTAAAAATCATTACCCCTCACATATGACCGTACAGTACTTGTCTCACGCAAAGCGCTACACAAGCACATGTGTGATTCAATACAACCGTTATCTAAATCAGTCTACAAAATGTGAAGGTCGAGTGATTACAAAATTGTAATACAGTATTGTCTCAGTGAATCTTTTAGGCCTAGTCTTTGAGTTCGGTCTCAGTTTGTGGAATTAAAGTCTCAGGTCATGCAATGGGTTGCGCCGAATGTTAGAATCCAGTATAAATAATAAAACCAGTATCACTAACCGTGACTTCAGCAAGTTGACGCATCTCCTCAAACAAAGATGCTTCCTGCTTGTGTCGTCCACTTGTGTCGACAACAATCAGATCACAATTCTCCTTCTTGAACCTCTCGACTCCCTCCTGTGCAATCTTAACTGGGTCCGTCTCCGTGTATCTGAAGCAGAATAACACGAAGACACGATTAATGCCATTCATCCCGGAAATTCACAGCTAATATGCGGCAGGAAGGGGGAAACGGTCTAGAATTAATAGAGATCAGCAAGAGTCGAGAAGTCAGAGAAGAATGATATCTCCGATGCTACCTCATCGATGTCTAATGTCTAAAGTTAGTCATAAAAATATGTTGGAAAACTAYGTAGGACTGCTCAAAACATAGCGTACCTGCCATAGAAAGGAATTTTAGCCTTCGTCGCATTCTGCTTGAGCTGGTCGAACGCACCAGCACGAAACGTATCAGCGCAGACTAGGGCAGGCTTCCATCCCTTCTTTTGATAGTTGAGTGCATAYTTTGTACACGTGGTAGTCTTTCCAGACCCTACAAGTCAAAATTATTCGAATAAACATCTATTTTAGAATCAATGACTGCAAAATCAACATGCTTAAAGAACAAAACAGGTGSAAAGCGTATCAGAGGCAAAACATCGGAGCATCAACTAGTAGCTCACCCTGCAGTCCAACAAACATGATAACATTGGGCTTTCCCTTCTTTGGTATAAATGCCGGCTTCCCAGGATCAAGCATGTTGCAGAGCTCATTGAAAACAGCCTGCAAATTGCAAGTAAAACCATATTCAGAAAACACGCAGATACGCTAGGAGAGGCTCTGTCCCTGCAGAAGAGGCTCGCTTTTTCCGTAAGCTTTTGTCAGTGCAAGGCCTCTTCCCTTCAGTCCAAAGCCAATAAATCGGAGGCTTCTGGCATGTATGAATTTTAAGCAATTGTAATTCCGAAGAAAATGAAGCCCATAATTGCAAACAAACGCACAAACAATGAATTAGGTCAGCTACACAAGCGCACACACACGCACATACGCACCTGCTGAATGATTTTCCGCTTGTTGTGGCCCGCAGCAAGGTCATCGAGGTTCACGATCTTCTTAATGTTCGATTGCATGGTGCCGATCATCTTGAATTGGACATCGGCCGACATGAGCGCTCGCGAAATCTCATTCAAACACTCCGTCAGCACCTTCTCGTCGATAAAAGTGGCATTGCTCATCTGTTGGAGGGCTCGCGAGATGCGGCCCCCCAGCTCCGCGAGCACCATCTTGCCTTACTTTGTCACACCTCCAATCCAAATCTATAAACCCTAAACCGCAAGAGCTCGACACTGACGCCTCTCTCCCTCTGTTCTCTCTAAACCACGACGAGCAATTCCTTCAAAGCTCCCTCTGATGCAACGAAGCCCTAAGCCGTAAACATGTCTGTCCATAAGCGTAAGGGTAAGTTTGGCTATGGCGACAATTTGCGGGTGGCAACGAAAAAAGAAGCACAACCAGTTGTCTGCAACTCTAGTGAAAAATGGCGACGATGACGACCGAGGATAGAGGGAAGAGTGGGACCATCCTCAATGGCCCCTGCAAAACAGCCCGGCAAAATGTCCCGGCAAAAGAAATGTGCATGATATTGTACATTAATTGCAAGCGGAGAATTGGAACTAATGAAATGTTGGTCAAAAATTTAGGGGGAGGTTTATGAAAAGCAGAGGAGGTAAGGTTTTTGGTTCATGAACCCTGTTTTTAATTATGGACTTTAACTTTTATTACTTTTAATTTGATTTAGTTTGACAACAAAGTAACCAAGATTTAATTCCTTCCTATTTTTATAAAAGTAAAAGCATCATGAAACTCAATGAAGGCAATTTTGACTCTAACAAATTCAAAATTTAATTTCTAATTGTAATGCATCGTGGAAGTTTGTTGACTTGCTTTGCGGAGGTGGATAGTGGTTACTTTTACAACATTTTCAACAACAAATGGATTGACACATATGTTTACATATCTCGAGTATTTAAGGTCTCGCAAAAAATATTTGTAAATAAGAAGGTAGGAATTTAAGGAATATTCACCCAAAAAATTCAATAGAAATAAATTGATATTATTACTTTAATCATGTGAAATATTACATGTGACCAAATAATTTAATTATTTATTTGGTAAGGAACATTGAACCTTACCATTGAATACAGTATTAACTTTTGAATAGTGTGGAATTAGAACTTAAGATTATTGCCATTGGAAGTGCACGAGAAAAAACATCAAATAGACACAAAAATACTTAAAATTTGGAATAATTGATACAAACACGATTAGGATCAAGCTAAAAATAAAACATAATTATAGAAGCCATTACAACAAATCATGCATTGCAATTTAAGAAATTATTGAAACTATTATTGCAAACTTTATTGAATTCTATTGCACATTTTAAAGTACAAGATTATTGTCCTTTTAAAGAATCATATGATCTCAATGGTTGGCATACTTTTTAAATTTTTTTATAAAAGTAGAAAAATAAACAAGTTTTCAACAATGAGAATTCTTATTTTTTCACTACTGCAATAGCGGAAGTCCAATCACCATTTGTAGTTCTTGTTTCGTAGCTTGGAGTTCACTTTCTCACTTCTTGTTGTTGGTTTTATCGCTGTGATGCTTATCTTCTCCGCCCTCCTGGTTTGATTCTCGCAATAGCCGATTCTGGTTGGACTTCTTTTCTCCTATGGTTGTGTTTGTTGGCGCCTCCTCTTGGTCGCCTTCGATGAGATCGTAGTCTTTGAGCTTCAGCTATGGCGTGTCTCGCTCTGTCGCGCACTGCGTTGCCAATTGGGTCGCAATCTCACTCTCGGCCGTTGCTTCAGGTGCGCGGTGGGCTTGGTCTTGTTCTTGCGCTTCTTTTGGGTTTCAATTGCATGCCTGCATTGCGTATGTGTGTGTCTATGTGTGTACAAGTGTGTTTGTGTTTGTGTATTTGTTTGTATTTGTGTGTGAGTTTGTTGACTGCATTTCGGCTTACGGGTGGATATGGTGCTTTTGAGGGTGTATTAGCTTTGGGGAGCGGCTTTGGATTCGACAAGTGCAGTGCGCAATGTGTATTTTTGTTGCGGGAAGCGAATCTCGAATAGCTGGAGTGGTGGTGTGGTGAGGAAACCATCTTTGTTGCGGTGTCAGAGCCATAGTGGGGCAGGGTTTAGTGAAAGAAGACCGGTGGAGGGTTTTGGTGAAAGTAGACCGGAGGAGGACAAAAACTCTCCTTCTGGACGAATTCGTCCTCAACCCGTTGTATTCGTTGGGCAAGCACTGGCGGTTTGGTTCTCGTCATTGCGAGCGTGGTTGCATCAGAAAATGGAGATGTTGTCTGAGGAATCGGAATGGGGGGGCTCGTTGCTGCAGCAAGGGGGGTTAGGGTTGGCATTGCTGAGCACGTCCATAATTGCCCGAGAACGAATCAGCCCTGTTTTGACTACGCTCAGGGCGAATCCCACCTTCATGTCCGGGCTTGTGGCTTGGGCAATTGCACAGGTCTGAGATTTCWYTCTCTGCATTCTTGAATGAAGCTTTGCAGTGTGTCCTTTTTGAACCGACCTGTGGGGTTTAAGGTTTTGGTTTTAATCCCTAACTGTCCAAAGTAGAAGTTCCACTGTGGAAACTTATTGTTCATTCTAGTAAACTTTCAAGTCATATTTCTAGTATTAGGGTTTATTTTCTTCTTCCTATTGGTACATATTTCTATCSTTCAAGATGTAGGGTTTGTTTTCTTCTGCCTGTTGGTACCTCTAGTTACCTTTTTTGAAGCTTCCTAGATCATTTATTTCAACTCCTGTAGATATTGAAGCMGCYACTTTCRCCACTCAGCGGTTAAGTTGCAACGAGGAGTGGTTTTGATAATGTCGGGGTGTGGAGTTGCTTCACTGGAAATAGGATGGAAACGACATATCTTCTACCTTGTGGGTTCGAGACYGCTCAATGAATTTTGGTGTATGCAATTGCAGGTATTGAAAGTTTTTACAAAATACTGGGTGGAGAGGAAATGGGATTGGAAGATGCTCGCGGGCTCTGGCGGCATGCCGTCCTCTCATTCCGCCCTGTGTGTGGGTTTAACCACGGCGGTTGCACTCTGTCATGGAGTGGGAGACAGTTTGTTCCCAGTGGTTTTAGGGTTTACTCTTATCGTCATGTACGATGCAGCGGGAGTGAGGCGACATGCTGGACGTCAAGCAGAGGTGAGCCAGTTGAGTCTAGGGTTTTTCTTATATGTGCAATTCTGCTACTGGAGTCGCCCTAGACACGGAATTGACAAGCAACTTTACTAGGGGTTTACAAACCTTATGTTAGCAGAGTAATCTTACTAGAAAACCTAATCCAGTTGGAAAAAGTATCCAATCAGGAGCTAGAAAAGGTTCAGCACCCCTTAGTTGTGGATCCCACCAAAATTCTAGAACCCTCTTAAAGCAAAGTTGGAGATTAGTTGAAATCCTAATCAGCTCATGGGTTATATTGCGACTTGCCCATAGGGTAGGGTTCCAGGATAACCAAAATTATTGTGACCACCGATTTGCAAAATCTTTGTTTTTTTCCTACTTCTAAAACTCTAGGGAGACACTGTTGAGGATTGAAACAACCCTCAATGACTGAAGCCTGTCCTTTACATTTGTCTTGGTCCAAAAGGGTACGGAAATTGTCCTGATCATGCTCTGTAATTAGAGTGCTTCAATGGCTTATGATTGAAACATATAGGCAGTATTTGAATTTGCAAGTGTTTTTTTAACTCTTTAGTTGAAGGAATACTTGGTCTAAACTTGTTGGATGGGATTGGGATGCAGGTCCTAAATATGATCGTGCAGGACTTGTTTGAGGGACAGCCGGTGAGCGAGAAGAAGCTGAAAGAGCTTCTGGGTCACACACCTTTGCAAGTGGGTGCAGGTGCCATTCTAGGGATAATTTGCGGTTTCATCTGTTCTCGTGCCACCATGATCTATTGAGTGAGAGATTCTCGAAGTTCCCGCCCTGTCTTGGATTTTGACTTGGTTGGTTGGTTGGTTATCATGCACGCGATTCATACTTTATTCCAAAGATGGTTTTCATTTCAAAAAAGGGTATCTTCATTCCAAAGATGGTTTTCATTTCAAAAAGGGTATCTTTATTCCAAAGATGGTCTTCATTTCAAAAGGATGCTATGCATAATTTGAGGGTGCAAAAAAAATTCTTGTCAAACTTGAGAAAAAGGTCCCGGCGAGATTTGAACTCGCGTTACTGGATTCAGAGTCCAATGTCCTGACCGCTAGACTACGGGACCATCAGCCAAACTATCTTCAGGGACGGTCCCTAAACCCTTCAGCTGCTCATGTCTAAATGTTCTGCAAATCTATCCTTAACCCTTCAATCAAATCTGAAGAATTACTATATTTGTTGACACCAGTTAGTCGTAGTTTCAATATTTTATTTTAAATCAGTATAGCTGAGATATTATTGTATCCGAACCAAAACCCAATTTTTTTTAAATTGGAGAGACGGTAATAATTTTAAAGATGACTCCAATTTCAATGCCTCTCGAAAAGGATAAACCAGTGCTCTGGAGAAAATTTCCTTATTTCAACGACAATGGAACTTTTTTTCATAATTCAAATTCTCAGATAACATCCATCTGGGAAACTGAATATTATAATAGTAATTCATTTATAAAATCTAATGTGTACTAGTAGCAAATATCATAAGACCTGCAATATTAAGGTTTATTATCTGATGTTAGAGAGTGAGTTTCGCTTCTGTATTATGAACTAAACCGGGTACTCACAGCATGGTAATTGATTAGGTTACAAGAAGCTCAAATTTTTTTTTATTGCATAATTGCACCTGAGTTTGAGATGTCGAGAATCCTTCGAAAGCTGCATCTCAGAATATACACAGCAAGAATCTAAAATTTAGAAATTGGGTCACGGCTGCCCCAAAAGGTCTTCCTAAAATCTGAACATAAGAGGCTAGAATCAAATTTTGGATACTAAGAAATCATGCTAAGATGCATTGGAACAATCTTCTTTAAMTGGCAGCAAGATCCAACAAGAATTAAGGAAATATAAGATAAGCAACAATAATGATGATGAGATGCTTCAGTATTGGAATGCTTTTCGGTAAGCATACCTGTCGGAGTGCTGTGTAGGATGGCGTCACCTGACCTCCACAAACTGATGGTTCACCATGTAAGGAAAAAAAGATTTTGCACTTCAAAATATGCATATTTACAGCTCATTGAATAGGTCACTTGGTGCATAGAATATCTACAGCTCATACGTATTCCTTCAACTTCCTTCCGTCACACGCCAGCCACGCCAAATTGAAAACTAAGAATTTGGCACTTGAAAGAATATGGCACTTGAAAGAAAATGGGGCTTCTCTCTTGAAAACATGTGGTCTCTCGCTTCGAAATTTCGGTCCGCTCTACAGATGGTGGCGTTTTTCAAGGGGCTGCATCAAGTCTCAATTCAACAACGTATCTGGACAAGCAATTGGGTTCGATATGGTGGTTGGTGACTTCAGTCCATGTTTTYGTGGACATGTCCAACATGAGCATGAGGTTGTTGTCGGTGTGGTCCAAGTCATCACCAATCTCATGTGTCGTATCATAGAAGAGCTTCCTCTTTTTGCCGAGCAGAAGAATGGAATCTCCGCACAAAAGCACCGAGAAAAAGTAACTCTGTAACAACTCCGCCTTCGGGATGTGGGAAAAATGCTCCCATTTCGCCTCTAGCTTCTGATCGCGTTCTCCTGAGCATTTACCTTCGACAGTCTTCAATAGAAAAAGGCATCCGTGTTCAGCTTGGAAAAGAAAAGAGCCTTCGACTTGTGCAACGATATCAAGGTCAAAATCAGGAGGACACAGTATACTGCTCGATGCTCCTGGCTTAATGTCGTATGTATGTATGCTTCCAAGATAAGCATTAACCARAATGTAACGGCCTACCATGTCAGGCTGTCTGCTCCAATCCAGCCTAACCCAAGAGTTTGTCACCGAGCTGTAAACATGAAATACCTCAGGTTCCTTGCTATTCTGAGAACCTGCAGAAACCCATACAGTGTCGTCAGGAAATGCAGAAAGTATCCTATACATCAAAATAACACCATAGCACAAAAAATTCTTGGGTAGTGGTATCATTCTTGGCATGGCACCTCTTGAAAACAATGCCAACAAAGAGCTGAGTAGAGCAAAGTCATGTCAAATCAAGCAAACCAAGGAAACTTGACGCTTTGACATCCTTTCAAATGTCAAGACAATGGCTCATGGCCCTTGAGGAGCTCTACTTCCTCAAACTGARCTCCGTTTTGCAAAACAAGGTGTCAGAAATTCCTTATCATGCAAATTCAAAGGATGCTCATCAAGGATTGATTTCTCTAGAATGTCATGAACATATCAAACTAACACCTTATCAACAACCGAATGTCGGAAATCCAATTTGCAAACACTGACGAATGAAAAGAGGATGGAGTACCTAAAAATTGGATGGTGTAATGTTTTGAATTCATGTCCACTTTCATTTGAACTGACTTGGGAAACATCTGCACTCCAAGTGCAGGTGGCAGCTCACGCCATGTGCAAGTGAGAGGATTACACACAACAACTTGAAGACGCTCTTCGAGTTTCGTATATTTCACAAAACAAAGCAAGCCTCCATCAGCTGCAACCAGGAAGGAGAACGGTAAGTACGCGAGAGGAAGGTCGAGCCATCTCCTTGCGCGGGCATCGTAAGCCCAGACCCGTTTGGGATCCGTTCTCTCGCTCTCCACCACTGCGAAGCCCTTGGGTTGTTCATCGCCAAAGGAGAGCTGGAAGGCGGGGGAGGTGAGGTAGGAGTGCCATTGTTTGGAGAGAAGACGAAGCTGGATTAGAGATTGGAGAGGCAACCGAGCGAATACCAATTCCTGTATAATTGGTGGGGTGTTACTCCATATCTTGGTATCCATTGTCACATCCTGCATCAGAATCCAAAGATGGGTCCAGAAAGACTCAGCAAATGAGAATCTCATAAACACTTCCCACAGTGAAGAGCAGTGAGACCCATGCTTGTAGCCACCGACCACGTAGTAGTTGAGAAGTACTCTTTTAAAGAATAAAAATTAAGCTTTTTTTGTATTTATTTATTTATTTCCTAGACTCTCAACTCAATTCTCCACCATATAGATTTAAATCTCAAAACTTTGTAGTGCAAAAAATTAAAATTAACAAGGTTCAAAGTCAAATAGTTTAGTCTTGCAAATTGCAATGTGTTGAAAAACTTCTTTTTTTCACTATGAACACAAAAAATCTTGTAATTTGTGAGGTCAAAATTTTTGAAATTTTTACCACATATTCTCATACTAGTTAGGTATAAGATCCTATGGTTTGGTGAGCAAAAAAATTTAATCTTTCTTATTCTTTGCTATAAAAATAGCATTTTTGAGTCAATTTTTTTAGGAAAAAAAGGCCTTGGTCTTATTGGGGTTAAGGGTGACAATTATGAAACAATTCATGTAGACACCAAAAAGAAATGAAAATTTTTAAAAAATAAAGAACTTAAGGTAAAAGTGGTCAGATTTTGGAGTTTATCTTCATGCCATTGCCATTTTCAAATTTTTTTTTCCCCATGTATAGACAAGTGTGAAAAATAATGAAAGCAATTGAAATTATAATTTTCAAACAAAGTGTGAATTTGTTAGGAAATTTGAAGTGATTTGCCTAAAAGAGTCAGTAGGCTACATGATAATTAACAAAAAAATTGTATCCAATATGCTCATCTTAATCACCTAAAGCGGTCACAATAATTTCTAATGTGGAAGGCCCTCAAAAGTCACTTCCACCACTGGTTTACACTCAAAAAGAAGGGTGCTCCTAATGAGGGCACTAATCATTCCATGGGAGTCACTAATTACGCCATGGGGGTCAGGTTAGACATTGATTTTGGCTTGAAAAAACATCATGGGGTCATTAGGTATCTAATATCCACTATGGATAATGTGACCGCAATGGGATGTTCTACCTTATATTTTGAACCCTTATGTTATATTTCACTTTTCCTATGGAGCTCTAGATATACAATTTCCCTCATACCTCCCTCTTTTTGGAATTTGCATAAGTTGTATCTAAATAAGTGTAATGTGTTATATTAAGTGTGCTTCAAACAAAATTTGTGAATTATTTACTAGACRGATATTCAATTCTAAATCTCTTTATTAAGTTAATTTCATAAACTACCAAGAAGACCAAACCGGACCTTGTGATTTGGTAATAGTTTTAAAAGTTCTTTCTAGAAAAAATTGTTCAACTTTTCTTATCAAACAAATGCAATTTGGTATTGATTTTGAGATGTAAAATTTGGTCTTTGGGTGATTGCACGAAACAACTATCGATTTTGTTGCGTTTTGGACAATAAATATTTTTTTTAGTGGAATACTTTAAAATTAGAAAAATAATACTTTAAATTTTTTTTAAAAGATGGCTAATGTATACACCTTTAAGATGAAGGTAACTACCAAAGGAAATGCATAGAAAAATTCTCTAAATAAAAGAACTAGAAAAGTGCCAAATCTCAAGAAAATATATATATTGATGTTTTAATTAGTTAAAAATAGGAAAATATTAWTTAAATTCAATAAAAATCGGTCATTTGTAACAAGTCTATGGAGATGGACATTAACCAAAAAAACACCAAACTAGTATTTTATAGGTTTCAAAATGCAAGCAGAAAGAAGCTCACTTTGTAGACTTCTACACTATAAAAACAACTATTTTTTAAAATCCTTTGAGCTGTACCTACAAGTCTATTAGAAGACCATCTTTTCCAAATTTCAGCTCAAAATTTGTTTATTTGGATACTAAATTGTACTAAAGCCCCCCAAATTGACAAGTGTGTCATAGAAATGGGGGCCATTTTAAAGTAGTAGTAAGTTGTTTTTGAAAATTCCAAAAAAAAATAATGCGAATTTGATGATAGTCATGAGTACCTTGCGTATGAATTTTGAGTCATTGGAAGCTAGAACGCAAAAGTTATGGCCAAAAAACAGATCAAGTAAAGAAGTGTGACAAAAAATAACTTTCTACAGATGTTTCATGCAATGCCTTTATTGTATGAAGTTTTTAATTTATCTCCTCAATAGCCAAGTAAATGTCTAACTTAGTTATAATGAAGTGTGTATGTTAATAGGATGGAAATGCATAAAAAAAAAAGGAGACTTTAATATTTTAAACAACTCCCTAGTACTTGCTTCAATACAAACATTATTCAAGTTGTTTGTGAGGCAATATAAGACTATGAAATATGTCAAATGCTTAACTTGACATAAACAATAAAACACACACTTGGAAATTTGTTTTACAATGGATAGAAGTCACAAATTGGCCATTTAATACCTTAAATATTTGGTATTCAAAATCTATAATTTAAAATTTTGATCAATCATGTTATTTTATAATTTTTGGTGCACAAAATCTATATAATTGATGTCATTTTTTTACCTCCATCCTGATTAAATTTGAGCAGTAATGATCATAATACCTTATTTTAGCTGGAACTATCATTAGACTTGCTAAGCGGAGAAATTAGAAAAATTAGAAAAATGATTGATTTGACAAAAGAAGAGTCGATTAGTTGATTGTTTAAAATAAATAAAAAATAATCTTTCTATCACTCTCAAATCCCCCTATGATAAGACTTTGAATAGACCTTAACCCATGAATGTCACAGGGGACGAAAAACGTCCTCACAGCCTAAAAGTCAAATTCAAAGGGTTGTAACTTTTGCATCCAATGTCAATGCCTATGTTAGTTGTTTGAGGTCTAAAAAGATGTTTGTCTTCATTATTTTTTAAAAATTTACGAAATGAAACTAAATTAAAACTAAATTTTATTGATTTTAAAGCATCCATATTTTTTTAATCAATCATTGTATGTGTCACTATAATTTGTAGATTTGTAGTAAATTAAATTAGTCCACTATGTTAGTTTCAAGTACAATATATTGTTTTGTATACTTAAGTTTTATTCATCATATGAGCCTCATGTTTTATAAACTATTATAAAACAAAACATACATGTATTATTAAAATTGAGCATAAAATTGCTCATAGATTTGTTAGATCTTAATCACATCATTTGTATTAAATATACAAATCAGTTTATTTTGTATATTCTTGACCAGATTATTGGTTTTACTAATTCTTTAAAATCTTCTTATAATTTCTATGACTTAAAGGTCCTATACATTGAAAAAAGAATATTATCATTAAAGATGTGTGTTTTTTAGATGTTGTTAGATCATTGGATTGTGATGTTTTATTATATATTATTATTGGAAATTTTTATTTACTTTGTAAGCATTGTATTTTGTTGTTGAAATTCATTTGAAATTTTGTATTGATTTCATATATTGAAAATCATTGTGATGAATTAGATAATTTTTATACTATTAAAAACAATCATGAAAAGCATATATTTTTAAAAACTATAATATGATATATTGAGCATTTTACAATTCAATATTTCAGTATAATTTTTATGGATTGATTACTTTAGAAATAATATAGAATTACCTACATACCCATTATTGATATGCAATTGCATTATTTGTAGCATCTATATTGTTGTTTAGTATTTGGCTTGCTTCTYGTAAGAAAGTGTTTTGTTTTTGTAAGTCCAATGACCACTATATCAATAATGAATAATTTCAAACATTGTGAAAGCAATTAATATTGATGTAGCTCATGTTGTACACATTGTTGACATTAGACTTACATAGAAATATCCAAGTCTCAAGACACTGCTCGAGACATTGATAATTAATTTGCATTGGCAAAAAATAAAATGTTTTATGTGTATAGATTTTAAAATAAAATAAAAATAAAATGACACATACATTCACATTATAAAACATGGTGTAAATGTATCTTTAAATAAGTTAATATTTGAACCAACACCAAAGGAAAACTTTGAGTCAAATTCAAATCAATATTTGAGTTTCTATATTACTAGTAGATTATTATGCCTAATAAGTTTTTGTGTTTATAATCAAATTCAAGTACATATCCATGCTTTGATTGAGGTCCTGATTCTAAAAAAAAGAAATCTCATTTGCACTAATTCCCAATTTTTGGGGTACTATCAATTCAACATTATTTCATGCCAATGTATATAGTAGGAATCTTCATTGTTGTTTGAATTGAAAATCTAGGTGCTTGGTTTTTGTGTCAAAAAATAGCTTTACATTTCATTTGCTCTAATTCATATTTAGCCACAAATAATCTACATGTATGATCTCGTATGATTTGATTTGTAGATAAACTCAAATCAATTGCTACCTTCCTATTGGGTTGGAAACTTGCATTACCTCTCTTAAAAATAATCCTTCCTCTTTCCCTTGCAATTGAAAATAAATCTCAAATGAAGGTTAAAAATTCATTCACTATAATTTTTTTTCTTAAAACTACGCAGCTCACAATTTGGTTGAAAAATTCAACCAAATTCAAATCAACCCATCCATGGTGCCAWTTCTATTGAAGTTATGAAAACTAAAATTTTGACTCATTTTTACTTAAAGTAATTATTGTAGAAATAAAATGTTAACAAAATATTTAAACATATATTAGAAACAGTTACATGTTTTTGAGTTTATAATTTTGTTATCATTAATATTAAAAATCCAAGATACCTCATCGATATTTTTTTCAATAGAAACCTTGAGAGGAGAAAACATAGGTTGTTTACAAAATATTTTTGGACTGCATATTTTGGTCATTTGGCAAAAGCATTTTTTTCTCTCCKTATAATCCATTGATCTACATCATTAAAGAAAATATGACATATTTGAACCAAAAATATCTACTCTTTTCACATAMTRTAAATTTAAAATATTATTTAGTACATAGAAAATTTGTATAGAACTAATGTACATACAAAGGTGTTCCACCGGCTTTAGAATGTAAACAAGAAAATTGCATTTGTGAACTAAAATTTAAAAACACTTGAGTTGCTTCAATCATTGATTTAGCTTGGACAACCATATTGTGCCTCTCTGAAGCTAGTGATTGACGTTCATATTGTAGGCCTTTCTTTATTTCCAGGAGTTCTTCATATATTATTTGTGAGTTATGATTTTGTTCTAATGATAATCTTCTATTTGACTCTTGAGTTTGTGATTGAGCTTCCAAAAATGAATATATGTCACATAGTAGATATTTTCTTTGTATGGCCATTTGATAATTTGGTGAAAATGGCTCATCTTTTGTACTATTAGAAGTAATTTCAAAATCATCTTCAAATTCAATGGGTTTAATTTGCCTTTGCTGTAWTTTTTTTTTACAATTAGAATAATCCATTGTTCCAAAATAGAATTTTAATGAAAATAATTTAGCTTAACTTTATTTTGAATTCAATATTAAAATACATATTCAATAAATTTAACAATATTTTGTTTTTGAGTTGTTTATTATAATTTTAAATCTAATGTCATGTGTTTTTCTTCCATAYTCTAAAATATTTTATTTTAAAATTTATTTTATTGTAATAAAAACAATGCTTGRCTAGTTTCACTRRTATGTCTTTTRTAATTGATACAAGTATARTAGMCAACTARTCAATTAGTGTAAAAGYTGCACTCAAAACATTATTATGATATAACAATTTGGTACTAGGGGTGTAGATTGTTCAGAAMTAAAATATGAAATTAATCGACACAATAATTGAAATGCAATAACCACTAAATCATTAACCCAATATTACAATATTATGATATTAATATCTTCAAAATTGAAAATATTTCTTTCAATGAAAGGGATTCTTGAATTACTATTGTGCCTATAAGCATAGTGTGACACTACGTTTGACCATTAGATTTTGATAATGTATTTTAATTGTATCCATTTAAAAGGTGATACCAATGGAATTAAAAAAAAATCCTCATTTGATCTATCAAGAATCGTCTCACTAATTTTTATGATTTGAATAGTTTACATATTATTTTTGAATATTAGATATGTTACATTTTCATGTGAATTTTCTTTCATTGTTGGAGGCGAATACATAGTTGATAAATCATTGAAAGTTGGAGAATTGCACTTACCGTTACATCTTTGTAAATCTATATTATCTTGTTTTTCTGCTATTCAAAGACACTAAAATACATCATTTTATACACTCCAAATTATCATAACAACAAAAACATCAATATCAAATTTTAAATGTAGATTCTCAATATTGCACACTATCAAATGATATTTTAATTTCATAAAACCAACTATTGCCTACATTGTATAAAAAAATCTTCTATYTTGGTTTTARGCATCTACRATTATTTGAGATTTCAATGAATCATTGTAATGCATGATAGTTTTAATTCTTTAATTTAAAAAAATGTTATACCTCAGTTAGTTAGTTTARCTAGTATACAACTTACTTGGCTTAAATTTACTTCTTTTTGAATTTGAATTCAATTTACTAGAAGACATTTTCACAATTGAGTCATAAGAATTTGTTGTTGGAGATGTTTCTAAATCGTAACCTCCCTACACAAAAGATGAATATCTTAATGTTATTTAATATGTATAATAGTAGTACACCTTGAAAATTTAACTAAATTTTAATATCTTAAAATATGATATTTTCATTAATAGATTCAAAATTTCAAGAAAATATTTCTTCTGTCCCAAAATGATCTTYTTRCTAGGTAAAATGTTTGRGATTAAYYGTGGAAGGATGCACRGGGKCTTTGTGGAAATCATCAATACTAAAATTGTGGGAATGATTAGTATTAAAAAAAAGTCAAAAGAACTCATTTGAAGTCAAAGTACATAGAAGATCTCCACTTTTTACACTTAATTAAAAGGATGAATAGTTGATTTTCTGTCCTACATAGGAGAATGCCTTTGTCATTCATCGGACACTAAACATCCACAATGTCTTTTCTGGGTTAAGTTAAAAATAACAATTTAAAAAAAATGAGTTGTAAGGTAAAACAGCCCATTGTGGTCAGAAAACCCATTGTGGTCAGAAAATTAAAAAAAAAATGAGTTGTAAGATAAAACAGCCCATTGTAGTCAGAAAACCCATAGTGGTCACCTAGGAAATGACCCCATCATGGATTTTTCTAGTATGTGAAGTTTTGGGCCACAATGCATGTCTTACATGACAATCGTGTATTGATTATTGAGCTCATTAGGAGCCTTCAACTTCTAAATGGGAAGTCATTGTAAGAAATTACTCTTTAGGCCTACCTTGTTAGAAATTATTTATGACTATTTATGAGTGCTTTAGGTGAACAAGATGAGCGTCATGGATTCAAATTTTGTTGGTGATGGGGTGGTCTACAGACTCTTTTGGATTGAACACTTCAAGAATTCATAACAAATTCATGCTTTGTCAAAAAAACATAATTTCAATTTAGCTCACTGTTTTTCACACTCGTCTTTATATGAGGAAAAAATTGAAATTTTTTAGCAACATTGTGAGGTCAGCCTCTTGATTCTGACCACAATGGGCTAGTTTATCTTAAGTAGAGTTTGATGCATTCTTATTGTGATAGAAACTTCAATTTTACATTAGTTATCACAATGTAGTTGTGAGTAGTGACGATGAAGTCCCAATTTTTGCCCTCTTTTGAGGTGCATGGTTGACCAATCATTTTGGGAATTCCACAATTGTGCGTTGTGTCTTGTTGTCTTTGTGCATGTAATGTAGTTCACTCCTATCCACTATGTGTCCAATTGGCTTGCGCCTTTAATGCATGAAGATCATTGAACAAAAAAACAAAACTATTGTAGACTGATACAATAGCACRAACTAGGTATGGCACAATTATTATAATATCAACTTTGACCAATACTAAGTTTTAAAGTAGTAATGGAACAATTACTTTGCATGCTCATGCTCCAGAGTATCCATCCATTGTAAGCTACAATGCATAATGGCTATAGTACACTTGTAGTTGTTATATTAATTTATTCTAATTTTAATGTTCACTGATGAAGTAATTAAAATTGTCGATATCCATAATCTAAGTATTTTAGAAATTTTTAATAAATATTTTAGAAACTTATGTCTTTCATTTTTTAAACAAGTGTCATTCAAATTGTTAAAATAATGTTTTTAGTTTTTGTGTGTGAATATTGAGTTGCAAGACTATTGGATGTAATTTTTTGCTAAATACGATGGTTTATTTTATTAGTGACACTGTGAGAAATTGAAATTATGTCTGAAACAAATTTTATAAAAATTATTAGAAAATCTATGCTCATAAAAAATTATTATTATACTATAATATTTCAACCTTTTTTAGATTCGAATAGTAACTTTTGTAAAGTAGTAATACATTCATTAATTCAACAAATAAATCAACTTACAATTAAATCATTGTAAAAATCTAAATCAAGATTCAATTACATTCTTTGATTATAATTTAAATTAGAAAACATGATTCTTTTAAATTAGTTGCCTAATTTGACTCATCTTACAAACATTACCTCAATTTCTTGATGGACATTTTTGTTTTTGTTTAGTTTTGAAATTCTTGTTTCATCTTGTTGGCTAATTGCTTCATCAACTATTACAGATTTGTTTTTTATTTTTGATTGTTCCACCTTAAATTCTTCAATTTCTTTTTCTGTTGAAGAAGTAGCGTTGTTCAAATCTAGATGTAGTTTTGACTGGTTCTCAGTGAATGATTCWATTGTGTTATTTTTCTCATGAATAATTGATTGGCATTCATTTATTTTTGCAATAAGATCTTTGTTTTCATTGTTTTTTTCTTCTACTATCGCAGTTATTTTTTGTATTTTTTCAACTAGAGATTTGTATTCACGTTCATTTGCATCTATTAGATTTTTGGTCTCAGCTTCTTTAGTTACTAAATCAGCTCTTAGTTCTTCAATCACGTGCTCTTTTGCAATTAATGTTTCTTTTTCAAGCTCTCTTTCATTCAAAAGACTATTGTATTTCATTTCCACACTGGCTAATTTTTTGTCAACCTCTGTAATTTCATTTTTTTCTTCTCTTTTACTCTTACTTTGCAATTCTTTGACAAAACTTTGTACTTGTTGTAATTGAATGACCAAAGTCTTGTTTTCTTCTTCTTTTGATGATATAACTTGTCCCAAATGAAGAATTTTTGTTTCTAAATTTTTATTCTGAAGTTCAAATTCTCTAATTTCATTTTCATAACATGAAGTATTAACATCAATTTGTTCCTAAAATACATGACATATTGTTTTCATATTGTTAATATATATTTTGAACCATTTATATATTTGGATTAAAAGTATGTTATAAAAAAATAAAAATAAAAGTATATGTAATATATGCCAAAATTGGAGTTTTTCATTGAGATGTATTCTTCATAAGCATTTTTAGATTCAATTATCCAACAATTACTATACATTGTTTATTATTAATGTGAACAAATTCTAGTATAAGAATTTACTAGAATTCTAGTTTTCTTCACACTATGGGTTTCCAAACTTTTTAGTGTCTCATTTTCATCAACTTGAAAATCTTCTTTGTTTTCGTACTTTACATCCCTCAAAGACTTTTGTGACTCTAAACTTGAATCAAAAGCTCTAATAATTTGGTTTTTAATAAATGCCCCTTTAACTGCAAATTTATGCAAACCTAATTATTTTTATAGTACATAGTTTTTTTTATTATAAATATACATTAAATATACATATACATACATACATACATACATACATACATACATACATATATACGTACGTACGTACGTGCAAAAGATGTAATACAAATATAAAGTAGAAAACACTAGAGTAGTTGAGAAAGTAATATTGTATTTTCCATCTTCGTAAAGTATTTGCTCTTGTATGCATTCAAATATTCAATCAATGAAAATATTGGCGTTATAAAACAATGCTAAAATGTTAAAGACTAGAATATGTCCATTTTTAAACCTCAAATGAACAAATATKAGTTTTGTACACATTTCATTTCTCACATTTGAAATTCTAAATGCTTGATTTGATTGAAGACGTGACTAGGTTCACTCCATTACTGTTATCAATAGTACTTATATTTCAAAAGTGAAAGTAACTCAATAAGATGTAACAAAGTGTCATTTGATTTTCATCTATTCATCTAAATATGTCTTATTTTGTAACTTGCATGATTGATTTGATGGAACATTTGAGTAAGTTTGTGTGAGTCTATTTAGTTTAAAAAAATAAAAGTATTTCATTTAATTTTGAAATGCACAMTTTTAGGACATATAAGTGAAGAAACCATGTCAAAAATACAGTGTGACTCTTGCAAATCTAGTGTTTAGAGTAAGTATTAAAAAATTGATTAATTTGGAATATGAATTACTAAATTATACATGAAATAAAAAATGTTTTTTAAAAAGACCCTGAAAACATTGATGAATATTGATTATTGAATTCTATCACATTTATGTTTCAATTTTTATTTATTGTAAAAAATAGTTGATTTTTTAAATATGAAATTATTCAAATTAATATAGATTTATATTCATTTTTATTTTTCATATATTAGTATATAAATACATGAAATTTGACTAGTTTTAAGGTATAGCAACTATAATGTAAAAATTTATGATCACAAGTTATTTGTTAGATTGCATGAATGTTTAATTCCTTTTAGTATTTTTTTAAATGATTTAAAACCAAATTAATACTGGGATGAATAAATCTGCCTAACATTGATGTTAATTTTATAATATATAAAACAATCTTTTTATAAATTTCATGACTTTTAAAGCTTTGAAACTTTAACAAATAAAATATCATGTATTTTAGATATGAGCCTTTTTTCTGAGTACATCATCTATATACAAGTATAATTTAAATATGTATAACAAAAATGTACAATTCATTTATAAAAATCATTGAAGAAATCCATAAATACAACTACAAAAATTGTACATTGACATCTTCAAATTAAATCTCATTTTAGCAATGTTAAATGAAATTAGTCTAAAAAATACTCACTCTTGTTAGTGTAAAATATAAGGAAAGAAATAATTTAAATAATATTAAATATTAAAAATTACAAGTATATATTTGAAAATTTTGAATTTGAGATCTTCATGCAAGAAAGAGTGTCTTTTATTATCATAAAACTAGACTTTTGTTGTTTGCAGTTAAAAATATTAAAAATTTATAATAGAGGCAATCATTAAATCTCCATTTAGTTTCATGTGTTTTTGAGATGAACTTCTATAAATAAGTGTATTTAATATTTGATGAACTTTTCTAGGAAATTGAAGTTTTCTSTAGGGATTCAAATTCTATGTCATTTCAACTAGCGGTATTGGAAGTATAAAATAGGAAATATGAAGGTTGAAATTTGAAAATAGGTCATGAGTTGATTAAACTTTGAAATTTTTATGAAAAACAAATTAAAATTTATCCCATTTGATTCCTAAACCTTTAAATTTTACATGTACATTGAGTTATTCGCAAGAATATTGAATTCTCTACAAATCTAGCTTGCAACCAAAAGAGGAAGATAGATCAAACTTGGTATAAAAATCAATATGGTTGCATCTAATTTGAGTTTTAGATTAATATCGTAGATTTCAATCTTTCTTAGTCACAACTCAAAGGTCAGTTTAACATGTTCCAATTCTTAATAAAGACTTTGAAATTGATTATATATATATAAAATCAATTTTTAAACTATTCTAATGGGTTATAATTTACTTTCATAGTTGAATGAACTTCCAATGCATTTATAAATCCTATAATTTTATGCTTTCAATGTTTGAATTGAATATTTGAGGTAAAAAATTGAATCCATAACAGTTAGACCAATCGGTTAAAAAACTGGGATCTATTCTATTGGTTATAAAAGGCACTTACTTGCAAAACTTTAGAAGACAATACAATATGAAAACAATTATTGGAATTGAAAGATACCTCTAATAGGATATGMCACAAATATAGTGAATTATTCTTTTAGAAGATACCCCCAATTGTTTGTTTTAGAAATTAATAGCTCAGTGAAACATCACTCTAATGCAAACTTTCTAAAGATCAAAATTAAAATTTGTTTCTATATATATTATTGGTTAGTGAAATAGAACTATCCTACTATCAACCAACATTCAAAAAAGTAATAATTGATAAAGAAAACTTTGGTATAGATGTAGTGTTTATTTGTATTTGAGTGTATTTAGTTTGTAAAACTTATTCATGATATTTAGTGACTAGTATGAATRGCATTTTTTATTTTGAAATTAGACATAAWTTTTTTTATTGTACTATAGTATGAAAAATACAATTTATTTTAGAAACATCAAARATTAWATATAATAAAKACCTTGGCCACTTYTATCCTCATTATCTTSACAAATATTGTCATTTGATTTGTTAATGCATGAAATACAAGATGATTGTGTTTTCTTGGATTGTCTTTTTCTATCTTTTTGTATTTTGTTGTTTAACTGGCATTCTTCAATTGTAGTGTTATTTTTTTCTTTTAACTTTTTACCTTTTAATAATCGTAATTCATGTTCATGTAATGCTAAAAACAAATCTTCAGAATATATTTTGTAATTACTTTCTTCTACATGTTTGGCATTACACTTTTGAAATTTCAATGATATTTTTGGTAAATGATTTTTTATTGATTGAACATTATTTTTCTTATAAGTGCTATCTAATTTTTGAGTTTCGGTCATTGATGGATGAAAGCATAAAAACTTTGATTCTTGCCCATCTATTTTAGATTGTTTTTTTTCCAAAATTTTTACATCACGATCACTTGTTAGAAATTTGTAAAATGCTTCAGGTGAAGGACTTGATGTTTGCTTGATTTTAGAACATTTCTTTCTAATATTTGTTTTATTTTGAAATTCTCTTGAGTTATTCAAGCCATTCAATTTTGTTTCTAGTAATTTTTCCAGTGGTTCCGAAGAAACACTAGACATTTTAGTATTTACTCTTTTGGTTTTTGAAATGTTTTCAAAGTTTTTTGATTCATTTGTTTTATTTGTGGTGATATTCATGTTTTCTTCATATTTATCAATAAGTTTATGTTTGTCTTCATTTGATGGAATATCACTTACATTTGTTGTTGAGCTTGTTGAAATGATATTCATGTCTTCTTCATCTTTATCAATAAGTTTATTTTTATCTTCATTTGATGGAATATCACTTACCTTTACAGATGAACTTGTTGAAATAATATTCATGTTTTCTTCATATTTATCAATAATCTTACTTTTGTCTTCATTTGATGGAATATTACCTACTTTTGTTGGTGAGCTTGTTGAAACCTTGGTAGTATTTTCATGTGGCACAAATTGAGCATGATTATTTAAATCTTCACTTACCATTGGAGGACTTATACTATTAACTTTTGATTCTTCAAGATTTTGCTTATGTTGGATTTGTGAACTTCCAAACAATATATTGTTTGCATCAACGGATGATACATTTTTGGCAATGATATTATAAACTTTTTGATCTTGACTATAAACNACAAATATTGTCATTTGATTTGTTAATGCATGAAATACAAGATGATTGTGTTTTCTTGGATTGTCTTTTTCTATCTTTTTGTATTTTGTTGTTTAACTGGCATTCTTCAATTGTAGTGTTATTTTTTTCTTTTAACTTTTTACCTTTTAATAATCGTAATTCATGTTCATGTAATGCTAAAAACAAATCTTCAGAATATATTTTGTAATTACTTTCTTCTACATGTTTGGCATTACACTTTTGAAATTTCAATGATATTTTTGGTAAATGATTTTTTATTGATTGAACATTATTTTTCTTATAAGTGCTATCTAATTTTTGAGTTTCGGTCATTGATGGATGAAAGCATAAAAACTTTGATTCTTGCCCATCTATTTTAGATTGTTTTTTTTCCAAAATTTTTACATCACGATCACTTGTTAGAAATTTGTAAAATGCTTCAGGTGAAGGACTTGATGTTTGCTTGATTTTAGAACATTTCTTTCTAATATTTGTTTTATTTTGAAATTCTCTTGAGTTATTCAAGCCATTCAATTTTGTTTCTAGTAATTTTTCCAGTGGTTCCGAAGAAACACTAGACATTTTAGTATTTACTCTTTTGGTTTTTGAAATGTTTTCAAAGTTTTTTGATTCATTTGTTTTATTTGTGGTGATATTCATGTTTTCTTCATATTTATCAATAAGTTTATGTTTGTCTTCATTTGATGGAATATCACTTACATTTGTTGTTGAGCTTGTTGAAATGATATTCATGTCTTCTTCATCTTTATCAATAAGTTTATTTTTATCTTCATTTGATGGAATATCACTTACCTTTACAGATGAACTTGTTGAAATAATATTCATGTTTTCTTCATATTTATCAATAATCTTACTTTTGTCTTCATTTGATGGAATATTACCTACTTTTGTTGGTGAGCTTGTTGAAACCTTGGTAGTATTTTCATGTGGCACAAATTGAGCATGATTATTTAAATCTTCACTTACCATTGGAGGACTTATACTATTAACTTTTGATTCTTCAAGATTTTGCTTATGTTGGATTTGTGAACTTCCAAACAATATATTGTTTGCATCAACGGATGATACATTTTTGGCAATGATATTATAAACTTTTTGATCTTGACTATAAACTTTGTTATCTTCAACAAAATCTATGAAAAATGAGAGCTCTTTAGATTAGAAACATATGATTCATGTAAATCTAGTTGTTATGAGTATTATTTTTTGCAAAATTTAAATCAAATAAACTAATTTTAACTGCACTTATTATTATTAAGATTTGAATTTACCAACTTATTTATATAAATTTTCATAAATTATTTGAATATATATCTTAAACAAGATTCTATTTTATATCATCTTATAAAATAGAAAATAATAAAAATATGATTATCTTGTAATAATAAAAACATAATTATACTTTGAATATTTAAATGATTTTATTGTATTTAGTAAATGTGAAACATATTTAAAAAAATATTTCATTATAAGTTATATAAAAGTATTTACGTATATCACTTATTTGTGTAACTATTTCGTTTTTAAATCTTGTATTGAAAATTTCTTCATTATGTTTTTCTATTTGATTTTCACTATTGGCAAATATTTCTTTTGATTTATCAGTGATTTCTTTACTTTTGATACTATTGATAGTGGATTTTTTATTACATGGAAAAGATGACCAACACATGTTATCTTTAGAGTTTGGTGTCTTTAAATTTAAAATTTTAGAATCTCCTATTTTATTTTTTTCTATATTTGTTGTAAAAAGCTCTAGTTCAATATTTTCAATATTTGATTTTGTTTCTTCCAAATTATTAGTGTTGTTATAAACCTTATCATTACAAACTGTCTTGATTACTTTTGTTTTTGTATTTGAGATTTCATGTGAAGGTGAAGAATTATTATTGACATTGCATAACAATGGCCAACAAGATTTATTTCTTGATTTCATATCCTTGGGTTTAACTTGCTCAGGTTTTTTTCCTTTGATTTTTTCCAAATCATTAGAAAAAACATTTGTTTCAAATTTTTCCAAATTAGATTGTATTAAATGCATGTCAACATTTTGACAAATTGGTTCATTTGTTTTATTTTTATGAATTATATAATCTTTGTTTGTACTATTGCAAGTTAGTAAWGACCAACAAGTGCTTTTATTAGATTTTTTATCTTCCACTTTTAATTCATGAGGATTTTGATTATGAAGACCTTGATAGGCTATTGATGAATCTGATTTTTTCAACTCCTTGTTTTTAATATTACTATCTTTAATATTGAGATCYAACAGTCTTGTAGAATTCAAATTCTTTATTATAAATGCATCGGATTTAAGTTCTGATTCTTGCTCATGTAATTCATTTTGGCTTGTACATTTTTCTATAAAAGGCAAGGATGAAAGACATTTACAATTTTTGAATTGTGAATCTTCATTCCTTGTGTTTGAAGCATTGGTGATACATGGAGCATTAGATTGTTTAGATTCTTCTTCTAATAAATCATTGTTGGTAACAAGTGAAATAGGCAAAGTTTTTGGATCAATGTTGTAATCAATATCTTTSATTTCATTTAAATTTTGTGAATGGATTATCCTACTAGATGTTGAAGTTGATGAGTTTAAAGATTTGGTTGGTTTCAATTCTTCTAATTTTGGTGCTTCATATTCTTTCAAAACATCACTATTTTTAAGATCTAAAGGTTTATCAAAATCTAATTTCTTTGACATTTCATTGTCAAGATATGATGGATTTGTAGACTTTGATGATTTTAATTCATTTGTAATCAATCCATTAATGGTTGACTTTTCCAACTTGTGTTGCAATTTATCTTCTAAATGTTTATTATTGCATGAAAAACATGAAGAAAGTGAATTGTCTTTAGATTCCAATTTTGACGTTGATAAACTATTGAATTCCAATTTGTCATTATTTGACACAATTGAAGCATTTTTTTTCAAATCCTGTCTATTTGCCTCTATTGTTGTATCAATTGTGTGAATATATTCATTTTCTGTTTTTTTTAGAGAATTTAAATTAGATAATGATAATGATTCGATTTCGTTATTTTTAAAAGTTTTTTCTTGGGATATATCTTGTAAAATTTTGGATTCATTTTTATAATTTTTGAAATTACGAGGTGATAGATTGTAACATGATARARTATTAYCAAAATRGTTTTCATTTTYYAGTTCTTCAACTTCATCAATTCTACAATTTTGTTTAGTTTCTTTTAAAAAAGAAGATTTATKAGSACTATCTATCAGTGTYGGTGAAGTGCTTYTACTAGAWCGACCAATCCAAGAGCCTAAAAGTGCTTCTTTTATAGAATGTGGAGAAAATATCCACAAACATTTTCTACCAAAAACTTCTTCATTAGTTTTTCCATCATGTGCTTTAGAAGTTTTGTCTAGTCTTGATGGTTTATTTTTTATACTATCTAGTGAAAGAGATTGACTATTGTCAAAAGACATTACATCTTTTGTAATATTTGAAGCTTGTTTTATGTTATTTTCTAGTAAATGTTTTTTTGGTTCASTACTTGGAAGTTGGGTYGATGCACAATTCCAACARTTTCTTTTGRAATAATGACCTATATCTTTGATAGATTGCTCACTTTTGTCAATTACATCAACACTTGGATTTARAATAAGAGAACTATYRTGACTTTCATTTATAATTGAATTTTTATTKATTACATCACTTTCTATAGTTTCAAKTCTATCTTTCAAATGGTYTAYATSTTTATTCACATTATCAATTYTAGAAAGATGTCTATCAAAATCTAYRAAKTCCCTTGGAGTGTGAGMATTCTCTTCAAATTTTGAAGTGACAATGGTATCATCAAAGTTTTTACTATTTACAAAGGTCTTTTCTTCAATTTGATTAGTTGCTAGCAAATTTTCTTCATTCTTTTYTTCTACCACTTTTTCATTTTTTTKATTATAATGTGATTTTGCATATTGGTTTGATTCCATTTCTTCTTCAATTGAAGACRAAAAATAGTATTGAGAGGTATCTTGTATATCTTGTATTTCTTGTACCTTAGATAATGTTAGAYCTTGTTYTGAATTTGAAAAAATTTCAATATTTGATCTATTTGAGTCACAAGCTTGATTTATCTGAGGTTTAGGAATTTGTGAATCAGGTGTTGAAATTACTTCATTGGAATGACTCTCTATATTAGTTCCTATACTTGATTCTTTTTTCTTGTTTAAAGCTTGTAAAGTTTCTTGAAAATCTTCATTAGACTGTTTTTCAAATGCTTTGTCTATATGAGTATTTTTCCTTCCGGCTGTATTAATACACCTTCCACAATGTTTGTCAACCTTATTTATTTTTTTGCGATTTGTAGATTCTAAATAACTATTTAACACTTCTAAATCTTTAGTATCTTGTTCTTTATCTCTTAATTGATTGAGTTTATCACAATCATCTTTTTTCATTCTTGGAGAGTTCTTTGATGATTTCATATTTTTAAAAGGCCAACAATCATATTCTTTTGTCAAATTTTTATTAGTCACAAGGTTAAGAGAATCATCATTTTTATTATTTTGACCATACTTAGAAATCAAAGTAGAATCCTCAAATTTATTTAWATCTATTGGTTCATCATTGATTGAATAACCTATTTCAATGATTCCATCCTTTTGCTTTTTGGACRACTCATTTGATGTCWTGAATTTTCCTWTTGTACTATCTTTATCTTCATTYAAAAGTTGACAGTGCTCGCAAGGTTGATGTGCAGAAGTAAAATTGTCATTTATTTGTAAGAAATTTGATTTAGTTTCTATTACATCATCAATTTTGGTCAAGTTGACATCATTTTCATTAATAAATTCATTAGAATTTTTTTTTACTTCTGAAGGAGACCAACAACTACATGCTTGACTTGGTCTTCCARTATCATTCATTATCTTGGTGCCATCYAATTTATAATTTTGAGGGTCTATAGAATTTGAACTACCAACTTCTAATTTTATTGAAGTTGAATTGTCATCTTCTTGAATAACATCATTATCTACATAWTCATCCTTTTTCTTTTCTATACTCAAATCATTTAGCGTACTTTTTTTAGTCATGGATGAAAARCAAAAGCTACAATCTTGTGTTGTTTTTCTTTTAGTCTTCATATTTTTTGCCTCATCTTCGTGATTTTGTCCAATAAATGTAGATAAATCRTTTGAATTATTTAAAAGATCTTCATCTCTCTTTATGTCATCAACGGTGACYAAATCATCAATTTTTCTTATTATATTCAKATCATCYGATAAGTWTGATAAATCATTGCATTTTTGCATCAAAATTTTTTCAACGTTGGAATTATCATTATTAGCAATTGATGTGACATCAAAGATATGTTTTGATGATATTTGGGTATTTTCTTTYTCACATTTTTTTATATCCATGGTATTTGAGGTGATTGTTTCATAATTTTCTAGATCTTTTTTTTCATTTATTATCAATTTTTTAACTTTTTCTTTTTTACTACTAATTTTTGTATTTTCATCTAATGTACACACGTTCCAACAATTGAAGGATTCTTTTTTTTCATTTTGTTGTTTTCCTTGCATTGATTTCATCAATGTTTTGTCAATTATATCAATGGATGTTAATTCAKTTTCATCAGCAAATKTTGCTTTATGTTCATCAACAATTATCAAATTATTTTCATTTGTAGTATTTTCATCAAAGAATGATGTATTATTTTCACCCAAAAAATTGTTTTTTGGATCCGTATTTTTGTTGAGATATTCCAAGTTTTCTGTATTTTCAATATTATAATTGATTTTTAGAAGCCTTTGTGGATCACCACCCCAACAATTACATTTGTTTTTAAAGCAATTCTTATTTTCATTCAATTGTGATTCATCTATATTTATTTTCTTATCATTGGTGACCAAAAAATCTTCATTTTTATATGAGTCCAAATTTTTTGCCATTTCTACATCCTTGAAAGGTATTGATTTGTCATGTGTCAAGTCTTCCAAGGAATTTGAGTTAGCATTGTCSTGATGAGGTGGAGCATCRATATTATYTTCATGAAAACTAGTACTTGCACTCTCATMGCTATCTATAAGTTTATCAATGTYTTCATTTTTTTCTAAAGAAGCATCCATTGAAATTTCTCTTTTAGAAGGTAAATAACCACTTCTAAACTCATTATCCTTAACRACGGAAACTTCAATTTTTACAGAATTTTCATGTTGTGTAGTATGAATAGATGTTAAGTAATAGCCACTCTTGGGTTTTTCTTCTACTTCTAATACTATGACTTCTTTGAATATTTCCATGTTTTCATCATCTACACTAAAATTATGGTCATAAGTTTGCATTACGCAAGGTATCACATTGTCTGYATTTTGGGGAAAATGAAGTAAAATTGTTTCTTTTTCAATTTTCTCAATCCCATTTTTAAGATTGTATTCATCTTCCGACATAGAAGAATCACTTTCCAAACTCAATCTTAGCAACTTTTCTTCAATAAAATTTTCATTTTCTTTATTTTTTGGACTCCAACACCAACAATTTTGTGGATTTGAAACATGTTTGTTTGAACAATATAATTCATAAGAGTGTGGAGAGCTTTCTGTTGAATCTATAGTAGAAATTTTATTAATTGATACATCATTTCTACGTATGTGTGGACTTTTTAAAGCTCTAGGAGAGAAATTCCAACATGAGGTCCAACTACTACAATCACTTTTTTTTTCTTCTTGTATTGAAGAATTAGAAGAATTAAATTCATTGTTAAAGTTTAACTTTTTGTATCCCAAACAATTAGGACATTGATCTGTTCTGTTATTGCTTGAGGCATTCAACTTTTCATTTTTTATTTCTTTATTTTGGTTTGCRATAATAGAACTTGATGTGATTTCTAATGTTCTGTTTTCTAATTGAGTTTTTTCTTGGTTTGCGTTAATGGTATTTGGTTGAGATTTAGTCCAACAACATAAATTTGTTTTTTGACAAATTAAATTTTGTTTTGGAAAATTGTAGGAGTCATGACAAGTATTATCCTCACAAATTTTATTATAATTGTTGTTAATAGAGACTCTAGGAGACGTTTCAGTGGATGTAGATGCAACATTTGTTAAATCAGAAACTAATTTGTATTGTAGGCTTTTTTCTTTGCCTTTGAGGGAAAATTTCTTAGGTTTTCTTTCTTGGAAAGATAGTCCTTCATTGTTTAAACCATCGCTTTCAATTACAGAAGCTATGATGGGTTTGTTGGAATGAAAAGTTTCATTATTTTCAATTTCTTCAATTTCATATTTAGAATTTTTTTCTTCATGATCTTGTTTAGGTACAAGTATTTYTTTCTTTTTTCGTCTTAAAGATTCAACATTTTCTAAATTTTCAATAATTTCAGATTGTTGAAGTTTTTTAGTTGTAGGCAAGCTATTAGATTCTAGCAAGTCTATACTACTATYGTTCAAAGGCAACAAAGTTTTATCATCTTCATTAATAGCATCTTCCTTTTGCGAAGTTTGACAATGTAAATTAGAAACTCCTCCATAAAGGCGTGGAGAAGATGTTGATGTACATGGATTACAAGTATGATGAATTTTGATTTTATCTTTTCTACGCGGTATAATCCATTTTTCATTCTTATCATTTTCAAAGTCTTCAAGCAACCTTCTAAATGTTACACATCTTCTTTTGGTTCTATCACAAGAAATTGGTTAAAACTTATGATATAGAAAATAGTATTGAATGCACCAAAAATATTTAATATCAAAATATTAAATATCAAAAATAGATATATATTCAACATACAAGTAGTTGTTGAAGACTTGTTGTTGAAAAAGTAGAGCGATGTCATTATCAAGTGATTCAAGTGCAACTTTTATTCCAAAATTAATGCTTGAATGTCTTCTCCACTGTCGTTTAGATAAAGCTTCGTAGTCACAGAAAAAAGAAGAATTTATATCTTTGCTCAAGAAATTTTGATGATTTTGATTGAGTTGAATATTATTCTTTCGTACTACATTATAAACATCAATTTCATTTATAATTTAAATTTGTCAAATATTACAAAAAAAATTGAATCTAAATGCTTTTTTTTCAAATTTTCAAACCTAAATTAGAATTTTTTCATTTATTGCATGTAATCTTATATTTAAATATTCTTTCAAAAATTGATTTCTCAAGATTTTAATTTTTTCAATTAATATCAAAATGAATGATATAAAATATTGCTTATATATACTTACCATTCAAATCATAAAAGAGAGAATGCAATGCTTTCTGTTCTTCTGAATATATCATGTCAAAATACTTTTTGAACTCAATTGTAAGATTTGTTGTTTAGATAGTTATACATGAATTTGCATCAATCATTTATATATCTTTTGGATTTCTTGACAAACAACAAATACACATGCCTAATGCATACGCTTTGATGTATGTAGTCAATATATGCAAATCAAGTGCAAAAAAGTCTTAGTGAAACAATTCATTAAAGTTCAATATTATTGGTTTTGGTCTTTACAAGTTTTTATTTATGAAATGATTGTAAAAAAGAATTATTGCTAATTCTTTTGCTAAACAAAATCATAGTAACAACCAAAGAAAATTAGTGAAGATCTCAATAAGTTAAAATTTTCTTGTATTTTTTCTAACCTATTGTAAAACCAATTGAAATGATTGAATTAACCTAATTTCTTAAAAACTCATTTGCAATATGGATAGTTACTTTAAAAAACAATAAATATTTAGTTATAAAGACTACAATAAGTAAAAGGCAGGATTGGCAGCTTCCAAGTTCCAACCAAATATTTAATTTTTTAGAATATAAGGTTCAACAATGCTAAAAATAGAAATATTCTCAACAATATTCTTAAGATTTTTTTCTATCCAAAAAATAGTATATATATGTTTTTAATTAATTCTTAATTAAATAAAAAAAAATTCTACTTTTAAAATTTTTGAAATTTGTAGATTACAAGTACTATAATTTCATTCAATGCAAGTTATAATAATATTTTTTGTAACTACTATTAATGACAAAATTGACCCTTCATGCAAATTGCAACATGTAGAAATTGGTTCTTCAAATGATTTTTCAAGTTCATATGTTAATCCCTAAAGGACCAAGGCCTTTTTTCTCCAAAAAAACACTCAAACCTGCCATTTATATATCAAAGTGTAAAAGAAATTGAAATTGTTTTTTTTTGCACACCTAACCATAGGATCTTACACCTAACTATTATGAAAATATGTGGTAAAAATTTCAGAAATTTTGACCGCAGAGTTTGCAAGATACTTGTGAGATACCTATGTTTAAAGTGAAAAAAAACAAGTTTTTTAGCGCATTGCAGGACTAGATTATTTGATTTTGAACCTTCTTAACTTTAATTTTTTGCACTACAAAGTTTTGAGCTTTAAATCCTTATAGTGGAGAACTGAGTTGAGAGTCTAGGAAAACTGAAAAAAATAGAAAAAGCATGAATTTTAGTCTTTAAAAAACTGTTAGGTAGAAGTAGGTACAAGATAGAAGTAAAATTTAAATTATTAATATCTTCAAGATGGAATTAAAACGCACTCATTCCAATGGTAAGATTGTTCTAGCAAGCAAAACAAACCATGAGGAACTTTTTTGTTTTGAAAAATTAAAAAAATTGCATTCAAAAACAAATTGTACAACTTATTTTTCCAAAAAGATGCTAAGATTGCTTGATAAACAAGATCCAAATGGAATGAATCAAATCTTTCTATGTAGGCAAAAATATAATCTATAAGAAAAAAAAATTTTAAAAATTTAAATTTAAATTAATTTTTTTTGGCGGCCCCCTCTCTCTTGTTTT
Source organism: Pleurozium schreberi (assembly GCA_006891605.1). Taxonomy (NCBI): domain Eukaryota; kingdom Viridiplantae; phylum Streptophyta; class Bryopsida; order Hypnales; family Hylocomiaceae; genus Pleurozium; species Pleurozium schreberi. The sequence goes on along the minus strand of VACF01002494.1, from coordinate 46,743 downwards.
GAGCTTATTTCGGCATAACTTTTGTTCCCAAGCACTGATTGAAAAAAAAACATATTCCTACAAAGTTGATCAATTTTTCTATTTTAAAAAAAAAATTCGAAAATTCAGGAAAAAAACTGAGATTGTAGGTACTTGCCCGAAATCCCATTTGTCCCCCACAGGGACAATGGTCCTTTAAGGGTTAAAGAAAAACCATTATTCTCTCCACAACTACACCTAAACAACTTCTTCTCTTGGTCTCTAGGTTGATGACTTTTGTTGTATGTTTAAGGGTTGCTGACGATGATGTCTTTATGACAATTCATTTTTGTGAATCAATCATGACTTCTTATAGTGAATAGTGTCTTTTGAAGCTAACTAACCACCAAAAAAAATTCAATTTTACAATAATCCTTTAATGCATGAATACTATTTTTTTATAAATAATAATTTTTTTGTTTATATCATAATAAAACAAATGATATGCTCCAATTGTCCACCTTTTATCTTTTAAAGATTCAAATATTACAAAGAATGTATAAAAAATATTTGGACCAAATTAAATATTGTCTTGAAGCACTTTGTTCATCATCTACAATCTCAAATATGGACTTCAAAGTGCTTAATGAGGGAAGAATGTAAAAGTTCATGCGACATTAAGGGATCACATGTTAATAATTATGAAATATGAATGTCAAACTAAGACGAACCTTGATTTTTGAGGTTAATGAGAATTCTTGCGAAAAAAAAAATTGTAATAGAAAGAACTTATGATTGGTATTGTGAACTTTACAATACAAACAATACTTATAATAAATGAYAAATGAAAACAAATTACATGTGCATTTTAGTTTTTTTATTGCGCTGTGTCCAACAATTTCAAAACCCTATAAATTTTTGGTCTAATAAAATATGATAAATGGATACATCACATAAAAAAAAACATTGTCTTGCTTTGTGTCTATATAATTATAAGGTGAYTCATATGCATGAAATTCATTGTAAATCCTTTCAATCCCAAATGTTTTTTTTTGAAAAACAAGGAATTTTGTACCTAAATAAGATTGAATTTGACAAAAATATGGAAGTCTAAAAATTAAGTTTTCAAATTATGGTAAATTTGATATACATCCAAGCGGATTCATTTTGAAAATCTCAAAGGCCCATTAAAATTTGGAGGCTACTTAGACACTAGAAAACTAAAAACTTTGTTGAATGCATTGGATATGTGGATCTAAGAAAAAACATTTATAAAAAATAAAAAAACCCAGAGAAATATTCCAAAGTTAGCCTACAAACTATGAGTAAATGATAAGTAGTCATCCGGCTAGACAAAAATCATCTACATTTGTTCATTTGTTCATTTGTCCATCAATTATATGCTTTCATCCATAAAAATTATCTAAATGTAGTAAATGGCAAACCTACACTAATTTGAGATATTTTTGACAGTTTCATCCATTGTTTGTCTTTTTTTTTTAAAGTGAAAAAGTAACTAGTTCAAAGATAGGACAGTGGTGGAAATTTAGTATTAGTCCAAATTAATCTACACTAGGGTAGAGCACAAGCTAATTCTTGGARAAGTGTATCTGTTTTCTCTTTCATTTCTAGAGCATTGTCAATTTGTGGCTAGATTACAAGTACAATTTGCCATGGGAATTCACAATCTCATGAATTGCATCCATGGTGGTGTTGCAGAAGAAAATTTCAAGTATGCATAATCATGATTGCATTGGTGATGTTGGCTTGGAGGAAGATTTTAGGGATTCAACATAGTTGCACAGGTTGTGCTGTTTCGGAGGAAGATTGTAGAGCATGGTTGCATTGATGGTAGCGTTTTTTTGGAAGAAGATATGAGGGATTCTTAATAGTCATAGTTGCATTGATTGTATTGTTTCCAGAATATATCTATGTTCCATAATCTATTCTATTGTTGTTGATGCTGCGGAAGGTTTTAGGCATTTATTAGCATGGTTGCATTGGTGGTGTTTACTTCAGAGGAGGATATCTGAGCTCCATAATCACAGTTGTTGTTGCAAAGGAAAATTTGAGGGATTTTTAAGCACAATTGCATATGCATTGGTCTTATTGTGTGGGAGGAAGATATATGGTTTCCATAATCACAGTTCTGTTGGTGGTGGTGTTGCAGCATAAGGTTTAAGGGATTGATTAGCACGGTTGCATTGATGGTGTTTATTTTGGAGAAATATTTTTGGGTTCCATAATCACAGTTGTTGGTGATGTTTCAAAAAAAGATTTGAGGGAATCTTAACCATAGCTCCATTGGTTGTGTTCAGATTGGAAGGAAGATTTATGGAGTTCATAATCATAATTGCATTGGTGTTGTTACTTTAGAGGAAGAATTTAGGTATTTACAATTGCAATTGCATTGGTAGTGGTGTTTCGAAGGAAGATTTGAAAGCCTTGTGGAAGCTCGGAATTGCTCAAGGTGAAGAAATCGAGAGTTGAGTTTTAGGTTGAGGTATTCCTAATCACTATTGCATGGTTGATATTATTTTGTAGAATGATTTAGAAGGCGTTCAAAAGCTCAAATTTGTGTCCATTGAGGCAACTAAGCTTTCAATTTTAGGTTTTAGGATTTTGCTTTTTGCAATTGCGGAATCATTACGTCCTCTACATTAGGAAAACAATGGAAGGGAAGTGAATCCATCCATCAATCCGCAAGAAGACAACTATTTGTTGAACATCGATCCCCATTTATAGGACCTGCACTAACTTGCTTAGAAAAAAGCGATGTTTGGGGCATGCAATCTGGTTTTGCCAACAACTACACCGACTCTTCCTTGAGTTCTTGGAAGCCATGGTGACAAACACCAACATTGTCAAATGCGACACAAGCACCGCGATGGTGGATTCTGTGGGAATTGCCTCTCACATCATTGTAGTTGCGCTCATTGCCACAGTCTAGATACATGCCTTGAATGGATCTCTCCCCACAAGCTTCTTGGACTATAAGAACCCCATGTTTTATGTGAAGTTTTCATCATTTTGTGATAAATTTTAGTAGACGTCCAATAAAATAACTTGTGTTTTTATGTCAATAATAATGTCCAACGTCACATCTAGACAATGTTGTCGGCAAAATGTATCCATGAATGTGTTCATTGTGGCCTCGGTGGTGATAGCTTCCCCATCTTCCAATATATGTGTACGTGTTTGAGCTCATGCTCTTTCTTGCTGGAGCTATTGCCGTTGGTTACGCAATGCATGAGAGAACAATCGGTGAACTTGCACTTGGAATTCTTATGCGCACTCATGAAGTGCACCATGGAGCTCTTAGTTGACTAGCGTTTTTGTTGTTTATTCCGGAGATTGTGTTCATTACTTTAGTTTGTTCATACTAGTTGATACAAATCAAGAATACAAGTTTGAGATCACTAGGCCCTGGAATGAGGCCAAATTTTTCTTTCATATGGATTGACAGAAAAATTTTGTTTTTATTTTTGGTAAATGTGATTTCCTTATTATGATGAATTGGACATGATGGTAATAATTGCGATGGTATGTCCATTACGTTGAAACTTTCATTTCATACGTTGGTCCATTTGCAAACATGGAACAATTTCAAGGTGAATTATGAAACTGTGGGGGTGTTTGATATAGGGACTTCTTCATTTTCCATCGCAAGATAAGTTCAACAAATGTAATAAAAGCATTTTAGTTTCACCCAAAAATTCCAAAGATGAATAGTTGCATTTTTGTAGAAGATCTTCCCTTTTCACCCAAAAATTCCAAAGATGAATAGTTGCATTTTTGTCCTACAGAGGATGATGCTCTCTCATTCATCAACCAGAACATGGCCTCGTTGTCGTTTAACCCTTAAATGACGCCGAGGACGTTTTGCGTCTGATGAATGGCAAAGAATCTTTCCTTGTAGGACAGAAATGCAATCATTCATCCTCGGTATTAGGGGTGGAAAGGGGAGATCTTCTACAGTACTTTGACTTCCAATGAATCTATTTAGCTTTTTCAAAAAAGATGATGTATCAAAATCCATGATTTCCACGGCCACCGGTCCAACCTTCAACGGTTAAGGGTTCACAATGTTATGATATCGCGGCATGCACAACTGAGCCGGCCCTGCCCCACCCAATAAATTGGCACGGGGACAGACACCGAGGTTGCCACGCCGTGGAACATGCAAACAGTGTCCCATTCTGCAGACTCGGGGAGAGATGAACCGCACGATGGAAGGAAAGATAAAAAGCCCATATCAATTCATACCGACGGACTGCTAACTTCCAGGATTTCTCTTCTCCTCGATCTCTCGCAGATTGCTCCACGACTGCTTTCGTTCTGTACAGTACAGTGCTGTACGTGATTTGCGGTGTTTTTKCCTTCACCTTTTGCATGCAGCAGGCTCCGTCAATCTCCCGAATCGACTCATCACTCGCGTCACAAAAAAATTGGCAACAATCCAGCCTCTTATCTTCCCGCATGGTTGCCACATCAGGACCTGACACACGAGTCGAAGTGGCAACAAGACAGCCTCGTTCTCTTGCCGCATGAAAGCCACATCGGAACATCCAATGCACCTCATCGACACATGGGTCGAAGTGGGCAACAAATTTAATGCAAGGTCCGCATGGAGGCCACATCGGAACAAGCAATGCAACCAGTGGTAAGTTAAGCCAGGCGGCGATCGAATTGAACACAAGACAAGAAGTACCTTGCCTTAGACTGAAGAGAATGCATCCCATGATTGTGCAGTGACAGAGCTCTACTGTAGTAAGTTTAAAAGCTCCAGAGAAGTGCAGATTGGAGCTGCAAACGGAAGTGTATCGCCGTAATTGAGAAAAAACCCACCATGTCGACGTTAGTGGCATTTGGGATTTGTGGTAGCAAGATCATGAAGGTTACCACGATTTGCAAGGGGTCAAGCTCGCTTGCTTCTTCCTTTCTGGGGCCSAAATTGCTGGTTCCAACCAAAGATGGTCGGGCTTTGGTTTCAGGAGTTTCTTCAAATTTGCGAGGGATTAGGGCGCAGGCGCAATCCCAAAAGGTATCGTTTCCAAGATCGTTCATATTTGGTCTTCTCATCTTCTTGATTTCAATCATGAAGATGTCTCGCAGTTCTTGAGACATTTCTGAATGCTCTCAAATCACTTTATTAGCAGCCTTGTTGTCGCACACATTCAAACTGCATGTGTCACGGTGGAAAAGTTGGGACTCTTAAGTGATTGCATGCCTGGAAATGGACCAAATTGCTTCGAAGGTCGACGAGTCATTCAATGTTTTCAGATTCTTTGCGTGCTATAGTGGAAAGGGCGTAGACTCGATACTATTGTGGGATGAACTGATTCTACAAGATGAATTCAACTTCTGTTTTCCCTTTCTAAAACGTAGCGCAAATTCTTTGATTGTTTCTTGGTTTCTTGTGTTTTTCCTGATCGAATTTCTGGGGTTGTTGTTGTTGTTGTCAGAATCCACCAGCTGATGCGCTTACAACACTCGGAGCGGTTCCAGGGGTTCGTAACACCGTGTGGGATCAAGTGCAACTAGCCGTGCCTTCAAATCCGAAGCTGACGARAGATGCCACTGCTGATGTAGTGGTGGTGGGAGCTGGCATTGCAGGTCTCAGCGTTGCATACAATTTGGCCAAAGCCGGCAAGAAAGTYATCGTTTTAGAGTCGCGCGCAATAGGTACCTAAACCCTAAACCCTAAAAACGCCCAATGCATGGTTCTGACTGTAGGGGTTAACTCCTAAATAGCAAGATCAGTTGTTCAAATCATAATTATTATCTGTAACTCCTCCAAAACACCTAATTCATTGATTCATGTCAAGCATTTTTCCTTCCTTCCTTTGATACAGTACATGAATTTTCTTGAAGCTTYCTCAATGAATATCAATTGGGTAAACTGCATTTTTTCTTAAACASACTTCAGGTTRAGCATTTAGGGGCAAATSTTGTGTTCCAATAACGTATTTCTTCTTCCTGTTGATTGGGTCATAATTTTGAGTTCCATTATGATCACTACAGGTGCAGGCCAAACGGGGAAAACAACTGCTCATCTGATGCCTTGGAATGACGATTACTACTACGAAATTGAAAAGAACTGGGGGACAGACAAAATGAAGATAGTTGCTGATAGTCACTGCAGTTCCATCGACTTCGTGGAAAGAGTAGTAAAAGAAGAGGGCATTGATTGCAACTTTCAGCGAGTTCCCGGATATCTCGTTGCAACGGAAGACAACGACTCCGAAGCAGAGAAACTGCGAATGGTAATCAAAACTGTTTAAAGAAAAAAAATACCGTCCGAATTGAATGAGCATTTTGAGCATGGTTCCTTTTATGAAGATGAGCATACTTGAAATGTGTTGGTTTTTTGCATTCGCTGGTCTGTTTGTGTGTGTGTCAACCTGCAAAAGAGACCCCAATTCTTTTGATAAAGAATGTCATGTCATTACTTGACTCCTTCATTTCCACAGGAATACGAGGCGGTCAAGAGAGGAGGGCTCGATAGCGTTAAGATGATCAACTTAAAGCACGCGCCTGAGAATGGTTCCTTTGGACATGGCCTTCTGTTTCCTATGACTGCAGAGTTTCAGCCTCTCAAGTGAGTTGCCTCTCATACCGTACTCTGCACTTCCTGTTTCAAGTCACAGTGATAATAGGGTTTGGTCTTTAGGGTTTAAGTTTTAGTAAGTTCTCTTMAATATCGTTGAAAACTCAAACGATTGTTGAGATGTAATAATCTTAGACTCTTTTAAACTGGGGGTGTTATTATTATATGCTGATTTCCTCCACATGGGTACCTGGAGGAAAAGATGACTGAAAGAATGGTGAGATTTTCTTTGCAAYATCATGGTATAGWGCCAAAATTGATTCYAGTATCACATAAATRTCAACCCATCTTTCATTCAAGTATACCTCATAAGTTACACAGGAAAATTATTCAAATGATCTTCTTGGCGACCGACGTAGGTTGACTTGGTGATTTTAATATTCCTCAACAGAAAAATCAGTGCCATGGACTTCCGACAATATAACGAAATAGATGTTTGAATCTTATGCATACTCGAATGARTAAATGTCTGTTGGCAAGYATTTTTGGGCGGTTCCATCGTGGATCTGAAATGGTTATATTGAGTTGAAGGAAAAGTCTGCATTGCTTTTGTGAAGCTGTTGAGGATGTTTTCAGATTTTAAACACACATGGTGTGGTTTCATTATTAGGTACATTCAAGGCCTGGCTAAAGCTATCAAGAGGATGGGAGGAGAAATCTACGAGGAAACTGTGGTTATTGAACAAAAAGGCGAGGTTTGCAAGACAGATGGAGGGTACACTGTTACTGGAGGAGCTGTTGTGCTTGCTACCAATTCCCCTATTCACCATAATTTGGCAATCCATTCACGCCARTATGCGAGACGGTCATACGTTGTTGGCTTGAAAGTTCCCAAGGGTGCCATCAAGTAAGTTTCCGACTTCCCCCACCTCCATTCATAACATACAACGTCAATTTCGTGAAATTGGTGGAATTTCATGACTTAATTTTACACTTTTGAAGGCACGTTGCCTGATTGAATATAAATCTGTACCAGCTCTATTTTTTAAGAGTTTTGTGCAGATGAATTGTCACCAATCTAATGAAATTGATGATGTGTATGGATGGTAATTGTGGGGTTTAGTCGCGCATCTTGGTGGGACACAGCATCACCATATCATTATGTGAGATTGGAGGAYAAGGGCGATGATGAAATTCTGGTAGTAGGAGGAGAAGACCATGTGGTGGGAATCAACCCCACTGATTATCAAGATGCTTATGGTGCGCTTGAAGGTTGGGCTCGGGCGCATTTTCCTGTGGCGCAAGAAGTTGTCTACAGATGGACTGGCCAGGTCAGTGCAGCATAAATAGTAAWTAATTTCATGTTTAAGGATGGATTTCTTCAAAGCTTCAACCCTGGAAGAATGCTAAATTCAAAATGTGATTGATAGATGATCTTCAAGATTACTGTAGAAATGAAGAATGGACTTATTGTGAAAATCAAATCAGTTCTAGTAAATTACTTGGGTGATAGCTTCTCGTCTTTCCAGGGTTAATGAAACGTGCAACAAGCTTGGGATAATAAGAAATCCTGCACCTTGGTTGCTGTAAAGATCAACTTTTTCTTTGTTTTCGCTTGTTCAGCTTAATGTTGACTTTACACTGGACTTCAAGTTGGACTAGATCGACACTTGTTGCCTAGTGTGAGCTAATTGAAATGCAGTGTTTGCCTTAAGCTTGTTTATCTAATTCCTAGTTGCAAAACAATTTGTTTCAAATTTGAATCTTGCTGCTTAGAAGTTTACAATTAAAGTAACCGCATGTTCAAGTAACACACTCTTGATTTCTGATCATCTTTATCGATTGCATGCTGCAGGTATACCTGCCATCCGATTTTCTTGGGCTKTATGGGAAGAATCCTCTCGACCCTGGCAATGTTTATGTCGCTACAGGTACGCACACACATTTTTCAGTGTTTTTTTTTTATCAAATATATAATGCCAAGTCTAGTGTTTCAGGCAACTATGTCATTGCTTTATAGGTACTCATAAGAAGGATATATACCACAACCTTTCTACTATTTCTAAACCCTTAGATAAGCCAAAAMGTATAGATATGAGCGTTTGTTGCCTTCCTTCTTATTATTACCAATTACCTAGTCTGTTACTTTGACTCCACATGGAAATTGTATTGATGTTTAATGGATGCTGAAGTGAAGCTCTTTACTTGTTTTGCAGGGGACAGTGGAGAAGGAATGACTGGGGGAACTATTGCTGGCRTAGTAATTTCTAACTTGATTCTGAACAAACCGCATCCGTGGATCGATGTGTACACTCCCACTCGTTTCCCAGTACTCTCCCCTGATACACTGTCGCAACAAGCCACAGAAATTAAAGAAAATCTTGAAGTAAGCCAACTGCCTTTCTATCCTGTGTAATTGAAAGTACATTATTTCTTCAAATTTGTTTTGCAAAGATCCGATTCAATTGCAAAATTCATTATATATAGTGTGAATTTTTTTTTTTTTTTTTTTTTTTCCGTAATCGCACAATGGGATTTATATGTATTCTCTTGTCTTAACTTCTTCATGATAGCTTTTTCTTTGGTTTCTAAACAATTTTGAATTTCTTTTATTATTAATACCCACAATTTCTTGCCAATTGCTAGGGCTTTTCGAACTTGCTACCAGGCAAAGGCGTGGAGTCATTCTCCAGTGAGACAGTTGGTATTAACAGTGGAGCTGTGATTCAAGAAGGACTAAGCACGGTTGCTGTTTTTAGAGATGCCCAGGGAGAAGTTCATCGATATTCTGGTAATCAAATTCTACATGTTCAGTTCATTTGCATTAAATTAGATTCATTTATGTTAACCTCTACACTCTCCGCATTCTCTATTATGCATGGTGAACAAAGTTTGTGTTCCAAAGCAATGTTTTGTTTAAATACTTTCTCATTCATCTAAAAATACTATTTGAATTCGTAAAGATAACTTTTATTTGTGACGAATTCAATGAAATACAGGTACATAATATATTTGTACTATGAAATAAGCAGAAATGTGCAGAATTTCAAAAACGGATGCAAGTGTTAAAAGGGTTAATAATGATGTGATATGCAAACGGGTTCTTATTCAATTGGCATTGTCGATTTTTCTCAAACTGACACGATTATGAGTGTCAAAAAATGTGATATTCATGTAAACACTTTTAAAAAAAAAATCAGGGTCAGTATAGACGAAAGTTTCGGTCTCCTGAAAAGTCGTGGAATCTCATCAATTTGATGAAACTGTTTGTGACGTCATTGTGCAAAAATAACATAAATCCTAGTATCCTACAAAGTTTTTTGAGATGTGTAAATATTTTCTCACAACATGTAAGTTCACGTTGCCGTTCTTTTGTGTGTGTGCAGCTGTGTGTCCCCATTTGGGTTGTGCAGTGAAGTGGAATCCGAAGGATACAACCTTTGATTGTCCCTGTCATGGCTCCCAATTTGATACCCAGGGAGTGTGCATACAAGGTCCTGCAAAACAAGGATTGAGCAAGCTCTCCTCAAACCAAAACTAAGTCAATTTTTGTACTTACTAGCACTGTCTGATGAATCGGTTGTATTTTTTTTTTTTGTATTCATCATGCTGTACATTTCGGTTGTATAGAACCTGTTCTATTAAAATCGCAGCACTGGAGAATTGTAGTTTATGTAACTATGGAGTAAATCAGTGCAAGCTCTTCAACTCCAGAGTTTAGTACTCCTGTACTACGTTTAGTATGAGAATTCTTTCTTAATTTTACTTGTTTAACCCTTGAATGACGATGTGGACGTTTATTGTCTATTGGATGAATCCTTCTATGTAAGTCAAAAGTGGAGATGTTCATCCTTGGAATTTTGTGTGAAAAGGAAATGTGTTTTATAGTGTAATAGTTTAACCTCCAATGACTGCTTTGGTTTTTTTTTTAACCCATAAATGATGTTGAGGACATTTTCTGGTTGATGAATGAGAGATTATTATACTTTCTATGGAGGAGAGAAGTGTAACTATTCATCCTCGGAATTAGGGGTGGAAAGACAAGATCTTCTATAGTATGGTAGTAGGCTCTTAAAGCGCCCATGTAAGGGAAATTATAGCTCTGTAGACAAATTAGTGTATGCAAAACTGATTTCTATAATTTGTATGGAAGGAGAAATGAAGAGCAATTCGGTGGCCATTGAAACCAAACTTTTCTGAGCTCAAATGAATTACAGACAATTTTTGCAAGTGACAGGAGGGTAGGCGTCTATTTATGTTCATAGAGTACATCAATTGTGAAGACAAAAATGCTTGTGAATAGAGCAAGGAAGTTGTTAAAGTAATCAATACAGAGAATAACATGCACTTAACATTCTAACATTGTCTTGGCTTAGGATAGATGGTGTGGAATATACCACACCCAATAGCCTGCATCAGTAGCTAATTGGACATGTGGAGGATGTAGAGGATGTTGGGTTTGGAATATTCCACACCATCACTGTAGAGACCATGCTTGCTATTGAATGTTATGCATGAACAAAATCTAAATTCCCAAAAATCGATTTTTTTTTCCAATAAGGTGCCTTTATCAAAATTTATGCTGCTCTCAACTTTACAGGTAGCTTGGGTAGCTTGCGGGCAGCATGTGCAAAACTCTTCCTATGATTGTGAAATTTGGTGGGTATGTAGCTTACATGGTACAAGATGCAAATGTCCAAAAAAATAACCATGTGGAGTGTAAAAATCTCATTCTAGAAGGAGTAAACGTTCCCAAGCCTTGTTGGGCAAGGTTGGAAAAAATCTTTTTCACCTAACTTCAAACGTTATAATCTTTCAATCTGCGTGGTCAAAGTTTCTGAAATTTTTTTTACACATTTCCCATAAAAGTCTAATACAAATTTGTACGGTTAAATCTTGAAAAAAAAACTTTTTTTATAATTTTTTTCTTGCTGCCCTAAAAAGTGGAAATTTTTGACAAATTCTGCCCAAAATATGCGTAGATCCTTTAGGGGTTAAATGATACTAGTACACCAATAAATAGAACTTATTACTCGACAAGCATTCTTTGGGACACAACATTGTATAACTTGCTCGTCTTGCTGGGTTGCATTAATCCAACCATCAAAGTCAAATTAAAATTAGGCAATCAACATTTTTTTTCTTTTTTGTTTGAGCAATTTTTTTGCTAAAAAGTGATGATTCTTTTTTCAGGGAATACTTTGGGGATATATTCCTGCTATCAATCACAATAAACAAAATCATAAAATATTGCCAGATCTTCAGTTCAGTTGGGACAATATCACTCTAGTTTGGATGAATGTACACTGTTTTGGATGAAATCAGTTCATCATTGCAGCAGTTGACTTCCAGAGCCATTAGAACTGATGATTAGAGAAGGAGGACTTTGGGGGAAAATAGCCGGGCAAGTCGGAGAATGAGAACAATATATACAGTACCCTACGTGTAGGTTAGATTCATAAACAATTAGGGAAAATTTGGAACACGTCTAAAATTTTTAAATTTTTAAAATTGTACGTTTATTTCTGGAAATCTGAAAAAAAAAAATTCATTGTTGCTTATTCTAAATATCCAAAAATTATTCTTCAAAAAATTTACAAAAAAAAATAAATTTATGCAGGAATAGAAAAGATCAATCCAGAATTTAGAGTGTCAAAAATTTATGAAGGGAAAAATGTGGAAAGCCAAAAAAATTCCAAATTCTAAAATTAAATTATTTCTGTACCACGTACGTACTCAGACTGAATCTGCTCTGAACGTACGTACTCAGACTGGCCCAATTTGAAATTCCAAATTTACAATGGATATGACTTTTTATTTTTGGGTTTATTACGTAATTAAATATGAGTCAGAGGAAAAGAAAAAGAAGAGTAGATGCAAAGGATAGGAAAAAAGAAAAAAAAGGGGCATTGTCATTATAGAATAACAAAATCAATAAATATAATTATGTGTAATTGCTGAAGCAAACTGGCTTACAATAGGTAGAATGATTGGTTTGCATTAGGAGGGATTTGAGGGCATTAGAGGATTGTCAATACACGTACTTTGGGAACCATGGAAACTATGCCACATTAGCAATTTGACGTAGTCGAGACATTGTCATGTTAGATAATATTAATCAATTAATTTTTTAAATTATTTTTGAGTATTTTTTATTTTTTTAAATTAATTAATTTAATTTAATTTTTTTGGCAAGAATGGCAAATTTGTAGTTCTCGAACAGCAAAGAGAACAGCTAGGGGCATAACCCTCTTTTACCCTCAAATCTCTCCTAATGCCTCAATTGGCATTCAATTGTTGAAAAATTTCTAAATTTAAAAAAAAATAAAGAGATATGTTAGTGAATGTAGGAAGATCAATTGAAATTTTATTTGTCTTGACAAAGTATGAATTTTTCAAGTTGTGCTAGTTATTGGTCCAAAAGAGTCTCAAGACTATCCCAAAACCAACAAAACTAGGGTATCCACAATGGTCATCTTTTTCTAGGCCTTCATGCAATCATGCATTAAAATTAACAATATTCCATAACAAGGCTACAACATGAAGGCCTAAAAACATCCGACTTTATATAATAAATTTGCATTCAAAAGGTGGAAGTTCCTATTACAATTACTAATCACTTCATCACCATCATTTGAGACATTGATTGTCGCCACCTACTCAACCTAGTGTAGCCCAAATTTGTTTTATTAAAAAAAGTTTGTGATAGGAAGTTGATGTTAGACTTTAAAGGATCATTCTGCAGGTGTCTTTGATGGGTCTTTAGCATGTTGTAGGTTGTAATTTTGGAAAATAATTATGGAAAACTATATCCCATTTGAGAATAGTGAGGTTGAGCTCAAGATTGGTTACTTACAATGGTTTTTCCTAGTAGTGAGGGTGGGTGGAATTAATGCCATCTTAAAAGAGGTATTAGTATGGAACTTACTACTTAACTTTCTAATTGGTTAACTATTTACACACTTTGCAATCAACAAAACTCTAGGGCTATTGCACCCTAAAATAAACAAAAAGTAAGTTCAAGTCCAATGTTAAAATTGGTTTTCTAGGGCCAGGGCAAAGAGACCCCCTTATTGCCCTTGTGAGAAGGTAAATCGTAAATGATTGTAAAACTTGTCCCCTATTTTGTGTCACGTCAATTTTGTGTTTTCTTCACCTACCCAAGCTGTTGAGGGGTCTTTGATTTCAAATATGAATTCAGAATTTGCAAATTTTATCATATGTGGCAGATACAATAAAACCAATGTCTTTTGTAGGGGTAAAAAAAGGGGCAATAAGGAGGTGAGTTCGCGGACAGGGTGAACTGACCCCCTCATTGCCCTTTTTTTTACCCCTTGAGAAAACACCAGAATTCTTTTATCTGCCATGTATGACAATATTTGCAATCAAAGGCCCAAATTAGCTAGGATAAGGTGAAAGCACCCAAAACCGTTCATTTAAGCAATTCAGCATAGCTGAAGGCAACTTTTTCTAAAAATTATATATTTGTAGTATTAGTGAGTAAAAATCATAAATATTCAAAAAAATAGATTTTTTGGATATTGTATGTAATTTCTATGATTTTTTGAAGTGCTGGCTTACTAGTCCACTGGAACTGTCCTATAGGTGTACCTAAATTTGAACACTCCCAAAATCAGAATTAAGTATGTGTCATTTATATGCGTCAACGAATCACAATCAAGTATTTGTAAGACATATTGACTACAACCAATGAACATAACATTCTTGACTGGCTCTTGGTCCTCCCCCCAGGTGGAGGTATAATGCCCTCCTAGATACTTGGGGGGGAAAACAAGGTTATAATCCCTTGCGTGCAATTGGCTGGCAGGTTGGGAGAGAGTGGGTTGTTAGACTACTTGTCAGTCTTATTGGTTCCTGGGGGGTCTGGATTTTGAGGAGCAAAATGGGACCCCCCCAATGAAGGTTAAGAATGTTATGTAATGGGTGTTTCTACCTTAGGTGAAGAAATACCAAATTGACACAGCACAAAATAGGGGGAATTTTTACATTTTCCTTCTGACAAGGGCAATGAGTGGGTCAGTTCACCCTGGCCGTTTTCTTCTAGAAGTCAGAAAGTTGCCTCCCCACTTGTCAAAGAGAGCCTCTCCCGACTAAAATTTTAGTAGCCAACCAATGATTCCTAGTCTGCTCCGTCTTTGCAAATGCTGCACGCTTCCACTGATGAGTACAGTAGATTCTAGAACACCCGTTTCGTCTTCCTCTGCAAAGTTTGACCGATTCTCGTAGTACTTGAAAGTCCTCCCGGGTTCTAAAGAATCGCAGATTATTTGCTGTCATGACCAAGTACTGTTGCGGAAGCACAGTAAAGGTTTGACTTTGTGTGTTCCGAGCTTGAAACAAATACCATCTGCAACAGTGAATTGAAAAACGRCGTCACTCTGGCTGGCTCCAAAAATCAAAGAAGAACAGAAAAAGAACAGAGCAGAATATTTTTACATTCATTTGCTGCTGCAACGGAACTGAAGCTTGAATTCCGTCACTCTCAGTCCGTCGTCGTGGAACCCACTTTCCGGCATCGTCTTCCTGGTTTCCAGCACCCTTCACAAATCACAAGTTACCAAAGCACCAGGTTGAGCCACAAACCAGTGATTTCGTAACGATAGATCCCGGGGATAGATCATAAGTGAATGGGCTTGTTCTTCCGTCCTCCGTCCTCGMTTCCCGGCAAGGATTCACACGTAAGTTTAGAACTGTTTACATCATCATCATCATCAATGCAACTGAAGAGGCGCGCTGCAGAATTGAGAAATTTGTGGGTTGCTAGCTTGGAAATGGACATTCACAGTAGGACGGAATGATCACGGATAACGCCATGGCAGAGACGGAGTCGACGTGAGTGGTGAGCAATCGAATATTCACGAACTGTAGTCAAGTCACTGCACGGCAGCTGCCCGAGGGAGGGAGGGAGGGAGGGAGGGAGTGCCCATGATCTAACATACGGTAATTTAGATTCATGGGAAGCCGTCTAGATTGATAGAACTTACTGAAATTCACACTGAAATGGTACTAACGAGTAACGACTTGCGGCACTCGCTAACTTACGGCACCGACTAGATCGAGAGATCGAGGTCCCTCCTGGCTGTCAATGAAGTCGTCGATCGAGGGTGGCTGGAACTGCTTGCAATTCAGTGGAGATTGTTAAGTTTCGGTTTTGTGTTCTCAATTCTAGCGCTTCCTGCATTTGTGTGCGGACAGGGGTTTGAAGTTTAGTTATTAGGACACCGTTCTCTGGTTTCCAATGTCGGCGCCGCCTCCAGTTGCGTTGAGCGATTACTATTTGGTTGACACCTTTAGGGAAGAAGACGAAGAAGAAGAAGAAGTAGAAGAAGAAGAAGAAGCAGCCGCCCGAGAAGACGAAGCTGCGAGCGATGGAAGAATTCGAGTAGAGTTTGATTGGGGAAGCGCGTCGCTTTTGAACTTGGTGGTAGGCAGTGGGTTTAAGCTTATTGCTGCTGCTGGGTTTTGTTCCTCGGGGTTGGCCGTTAGGATGCAGCAGGCACAGGAACCTAGCTAGCTAGACCAACAGGATGGGGGAGATGAAGCAAAGTCAAACACGGCCCCAGCGAACGTATTTGTCACGGAGACACGGCGATTAGTAGTTGGGTTTTTTTTAAAGGGTGTGGAATTATTTGAATATCGATCTTCGGCAAGCTTTGGAGGAGCGTTAAGATCGAGCGGTTTTGACAATGATCAAGGTTGGAATTGCTGTCGGGGTAGGCGTGGGGGCGTTTCTGCTGCTGTGCTGCTTGTGTTGGGGAGCGTGCAAGCTTCGGAAGTTTTTGAAAACAGGGCGAATGCTTGAGGAGATTCTTGTGAGTACTGGTTTTCGATTCCCCCTCTTGCGGTGCTTTTCTARTTGTAAACGGACGTCACACCGTTAGTAGTCGAACAAAATTGTAAACAATTGTAAACAAAGTTTAGAGAAATCGAGACGATGGGGACATCACCGTAATGTAACTTAGAGGACCTGCCTTCCAGACCCAGCGTTCCGAAGTCCTGTGTGAAGTACAACTGTTTAGAGAAACTTCGTGTATTTGTAAGAAAAACAAATGTCAGTGATTTCAGCTAAATCCAAATCAACTTCTCGGGAAGCTCTTTTTGGTAATTTCTTTTGTCAAATCCAAACTTGGATGGCACGTCGCATAGCCATAACGGCCATATCGCAAACCCTCCTGGTTTTGTTCTGTAGAATTTGTGATTTATGAAGGACTTGAAAGAAGCAATTATTTGGGTTTACAATCT
Source organism: Pleurozium schreberi (assembly GCA_006891605.1). Lineage (NCBI taxonomy): Eukaryota > Viridiplantae > Streptophyta > Bryopsida > Hypnales > Hylocomiaceae > Pleurozium > Pleurozium schreberi. Next base: position 29,972 of record VACF01002494.1, on the reverse strand, counting down.
CTAGGGCCTGCAAGGTGCAAAGCAATGGGCCTGAACTTCTGAACTCCTGAAGGAAAGAAACCTTACAGTACGATGGGTTTCCTCCTCTASAGCCTCTGTTTTAGAAACTAGCCAATATGTCGATAGATGATGACAGGGGGGGAATTTCTTGCAGGCTGAGAGGCGGAAAGAGATAAAGAAAGACGAGGTGCGAACATTTCCAATTGTGGAGGCCAGTGAGCTGAACTTCGAAGACAATCCAAAGCAACAGTAAGCACAACCATCCCTCCATCATGTCACCTTCAAACGCACTTGCCACATTGATTCYACTATTTGGAATTTGCAATAACAATAGAGTTATCCTTTATGTTGGAAGAAGGTAAGGTAAGAAATCGTCTCTGGAATCATGATTTGAAGGACAATCCTCATGGATAGCACTAGTTACCTGGATTGGGACTTGCTTGCAGGTGCCCGATTTGCTGTCTCCAATTCCTCGRCACAGACACCATCCGCCACCTCCCTCACTGCGACCACGTCTTCCACCGCCAGTGCATTGACCGCGTGCTGGAGCATCGGATCACCTGCCCTGTTTGCGGCAAAATCGTCACAGACAATCCCCAACTCTCGGAAGACATTTCAAACGGGAAGCACAAGAAGACCAATCCTCCTCCTTATCAACAACAAATCTCTCTCCGAAGCTTGTACTCCCTCAACAGAGAAACTCCCGAGGAGGAGCCACCATCCACCTCATGGATACTCGTCAACCAACCCGTGCCGCTTCCCCGCACGGAAGGTGAGCACTCCGACCGCTTCGAAATCGACCTCAACACGTCCCAGAGCTTCGGTAACTCCGGCGAGTCGCCTTTGTTGACGAAATACGTCAACGGCGTGGAAGATTGGCACTCCGACGACGTGGAGATCGATCAGACATGCATCGACATCAGCTTCACATTCGGAACGGAAATCCCCGTGGAAACACGACAACCCCAAAACCCTAATGAGAAGACTGTGGATTCTTTCACCTTCACGACGCCGTTATCGGATGACGCAGCCATGCCAGAGTTTCGATCCTCCTTGCGACGCAGCCGCGRCAAAGTCGACTCTGCGAGTTTCAGCGATGTGAGTACGCGATTCTCACGAAACTCGTCAAGAAGCTCAAGCGTGGATTCGCGGTTTGATAAATCCGAGAGGTGGGATTCAGCGAGGGAGCATCTGGAAGAAGTCGCGGAGGGGGAGGGGAGTGAACAYCTGCCATTGACGGACCCACCTGATCAATGCGTCKTSGATGTGTTGCCGGTTGCTACTGGGAGCTTCGAGTTGCAAGGAAACTCGCCTACRGTTGCCACGAATCGAACGACGTACTTTCAACTGTGAATCCAAACCACAGCTATGGATCGTGTCTGCAATTGGAACGTCAGTTACTTCTGCAACAAATCTTCATCACACAGAAATTCTTGACAGAGAACTATTGCAGCGCAAAAGGGGGACTGGACACCATTTTCGAGCCGGCACTTGGAAGGTTGAGAGCTTGACGATTAGCTACGGCGAATGCATCAACGGAATTGAACGGCAAATTTGTGAGATTGTGATGCTGCAAACCATTCCCCCGCGAGTTGCACTGCAGCTTGATCCATCCCCGAGTCAGTGACCCCGCGATTGTTACCTGAAACTCGTGTACAGATTGTGAAGCTGTGGCTTGGCCATAGCCGCCATAGCCGAGCTTCAGGAGACATGTGCTCTCGCTAGGTAGACATCCCATTCACCGTGCACTAACTGATTTTTTGTTGCAAGAATTTGTAACTGAAGTGCACTACACTAATAATGGTATATAGTGTTATGTTAATGATAGTATTACTTGAACTGTTACCACACCCACTCTAAATTTCAAGTAGTTTGCATTAAGTGTTGTGTTCGCCACCCCTTCATTCATATATTTAGGCTCATATTTTTTTCATTGCAATTTGATGAAATAATATGTAACATTAAATGTAATTTTGTAAAATAATTTTATCCAATAGTTGACAAATAGTGTCTATGTTGACATTTAGTGTTGTAACACTGACATGATTGTTGACATTTAGTGTTGTGCTTTGTAATTAGTGTTGCCAACACTAAATACCATTATTAGTGTAGTGCTTGGTGCACGCTCCAAAAATGAAATTTGCTTGGTCATTGGCATACTTAATAAGGTGGGTACACCTAGACCACCACAAATTGGTACTGAGCCTAGTTACTATTATTAGGCTGGTCAGATTTTCATATTGTCTTGTTAGCAAGTGAAAGGAGGTTCCAATGCACCAAAGAATGCGACATATGGATACAATATGCAGAAGTTATGAAGGGTCAAAGTTTGGTTCTAAAAGCATTTTTTCTAGTTTGGTACAAAAATGATTTTGGAGATGTACAGATTTTGAAGATGGTGGTTTTAGATGAGGGGCAATTTTGAGGTGCCTATGTTATTAGTCCAAGTCATGTGTTCTACTGGTGTGCTACGGCTTCTTGGAGTTGTAACTTGACAATCGTATACAACTCAATGTATAGGGAAGCATGTGCTTTGCGCACCTAGATTGCATTCGTGGTTATGTGACTTATTAAAGCAGAATTATATTCATGAACCTTGATTTTAACTTGGGGTTGGAGTTTATTCTCTTTATTCATGCTAACTTTAGAGTTAGAGTTTTATTCTTAAAATAATTTATTGCTTTTTTGTATATTTCAAAGATGAAATCACACGTGTGTCAACTATAGGTCTTAAAATTTTCAAATTCTTATCAAGCTAGCTACAAAATGCAACAAAAATTGGCACCTAATGAGTACATGAGAAGTAGTGGTTGGAAATGGCGGTAGTTGAATTGATTAGGGGAATTCCAAACAATGTTTTTGTAGAATTGTACTACACATGATTCCAACCTTATAATTTCAAGGTTATGATTTCAAATTTTGGGATTCTTATTCAAGGAATTTGTTTTTCTCGAGAGTGCACAAGTACATGTATGTGAAGTGCTTGGAGCTTTTGTTTTGTGATTGCCAACCTTGTATGGCATTCCATAGCTTCTCCACAATGTTGTTAAATTGCACAAATGACTACTCTAGTAAATGTATCGAAGCTTTTAGGAGAGTTTATACTTCCTTGATGCATTTGCACCATACAAGTTTTAGGTTGCATTGTCTCAAAATTTCAGTCTTAGAAATTCAATTTTACACCATCTTAGAGGTGTTAACAGTAATTTCACAAAACTAATTCGATTTGAGTTAATCCATGTTTGGACATTGCAAAGAAATCAAACAAGTTTGACTAGCCCAACATGCCTAGGTAGTCACATTTTCTCTTTTTGAGTGGCTAAGACAGAGGGTAGTCATACATGTGTCCCAAATGATAAAATCTCTAAGGGAACCTCATGGAAAACCTGCCCAACTAGGTTTAAATGCATGCTCATTGCCACATTGGTGAAGATGACTACAAATAGTGTAAGTGAGACTATACTAACTAGATCCAATCAACATGGACATTTTCTAAATGTTTTTATTTTTCAATTTTCTTCCTTGCATCCCCGCTAATAAGGGTAAATTGACCCCTCATTGCCCCCTTTCGATGGATGGTGAATGAATGGAGATTCCCTTAGCATGCTCTCAATGGTGATTCCCATTGCTTGTTTCCTTGATTTGTTTCCAAATCTAGTTCCTTTTGTTTATTCTTTCAATTCATTCCAATAATGTCACAATGTCATAAACAGGTTGGCACAAAATGAAAGACACACTCTCAATGTGAATCTAAACTTGACTATGGATTATGCAATTGGAAAGCCAAGTCGCTTCTACAATAAATCCCTTTGACACAAAAATTATGATTAGAAAAATTTACAATACAAGTATGAGAAGCATTGCAAGCACTATGAGAATTGAGAGCTCTTCAAGTAGCTATGGCAAATCAATGGAATTGAAACACAATTTTGCAAGATTTTGATACTACAAACCATTTCAAAAGATGCAATTGCACTCGTTTGACCCATCCATGAGTATTGGAAGCCATTATTCTCACCTAAAACTTGTTTGTGTAGATTGCAAAGGTATGGCTTTGTCATGGCCACCATAGCTGAGTTTCAAAAAACATGTGTAGTCACTGCAAAGATAGCACTCACTATCTAGGTCCATGTCATGCAACTTAGTTAGTTGAACTAAAGCCACCATCGACTTTGGTTTTAACATATAATTAGAGTATAATGAGAAACTCCAACTAGTTTAAATAGTTGGCGTAAATGAAAAGTTCATGTAAGTTCCCACCATAGACTTTGAAAAGAAAAAATAAGTGACTCTTACACTACCTTTGCTAGAAAGGAGATTATGTAGTAAATTTAACATTTGGAATTTATACTCTATTCATATTGACTTCATATTGTAATCTTTATTCACTTTGGGCTTAGGATTGGAGTTTATACTATTGGTTTGTGGTAGTTTAATTGTGAAATGATGGGCATATCATAGGTGGCGTGGGTTATTTAGGTATCCATTGATAAGTGTACATTTTTCTTATTTGTACAAAAACATCAAAAGTCATTCATCAATTATCATATGCTTATGTCATATGTATTGTTACATGGTGAAAAGTCAAAGTTTAGAATTTGTGATCAAATCTTAGTTTGTGTATCTATTGTTGCAATTGAATTAACAAGTGGAGTGTTGAATTTGTTGTTCAATCTATTGTATAAATTTGGAAATTATTGTTGCAATTGAATTAACAAGAGGACTGTTGAATTTGTTGTTCAATCTATTCTGTCTTCCATTGCCTTGGCCAATGGTGCAAACGCTGCATCATCTTGTTCTCCACACGCGGAAATCAATGTTCCAATCGCTGCTACAGCAGGTTCGACTCCTTGCCTCCCCATTTCGTCCAAGACTGCTGCTGCATGGGAGAACCATCGGTTTTTGGTATACAGATGAAGCATTGCCCCATAGAGAGCATTCGTGATTGTTCCCTTCGAAGCAGCCAAGCATATCTAAAGGATACAAGCAGGCTTTGTTAAAAACAAATAAAATAGCAAGAAGAATAAAGCCTGTAACAACAAGGACTCGCCACTAGTCAATGGAAAGAACCTTGAGTAAGGCATTGAAAACGGGCTTGAGTTATAGAGATTTCGAGCCACAATACATTTTAAAGAGAAGRAAGCAAAGGTCAAGGATTTCAACATGAYAATAGCTATACCTCGTGGCCATATTTTGTCCACCCACGCATTGCACATGCGTGGATCATGGTGGAATATGTGTGAGCGGTTGGCTCTAATCGATCATTCAGCATCCTTCGGTATAGTTCATCAGCTTTTTCATACCGACCAGCTTGAACAACAGCGCTTATCAAAGATGTGTAGGTAACGATATTTGGACGGTATCGATACTGGATGAGGTCTACATATAACTGCACAGCCTCATCATGTCGGCCGGCCTTACCAGTGGCATCGATTATCATATTGAAGGCTACTAGTGATGGCTTCATMGTCTGCCAGCACAGCAAAAATGTCAAAGAAAGCCCTTCCACATCCAAAGTGACCTATTATAAAGATGTATTCGAACCATGCGTAATGTGCGTACTATCCATTCTCAATGCAAGCTGAGCCGAAAGGAGTTGACTGAATTGCTTTTGTCACACGAAGATAAGGAGCACTTGCCAGCTTRTATTCCCGAAAAACACTTAACGCTTGATCAGTTTTACCAGCCCGACAATATGAAAGCAGCAAACCATCGAAGGYACCACTCTTGGCCTTCACCCCAGCCTCTCGCATCTGCTGAAAGAGGCTCTCTACAGCTTCGAAGTGTCCTCCTTTTCCATGAAGGTGCATCAATTTTACCCAAACCTGGTCATCACCCAGGCAACAGAGAACATTTATCTAGGAGACTCTCCACCAATTATCAGCTGCCAGATCATTCCGCCTAAAACTTGTACCGACGATGCAATACCTATGCAACACATGTGAGCTTGATACGAATTGCTCTCAATTCCCGATTACTTATGCTCAGTCCTTTCTTGATAGGAAAATTGCATACACTGCTACGGCCAAGTGGTGGCATACACATGTAAGTAACTGGGAAAGAATTCGAAAATATGCAAAAGTTCCATTACAGTGTAGAGCCTGAACAGTTGCCCAGCAATAGGAAGGAGAGGCAATCAGGCAATCAAGACACATGACGTGGGGGCGGATTTCTGAGGGTTAATACCTTTCCGTCAATATTATAATTAGCTGATATCATGTCTTGAAAGACGAGATCCGCATCCTCCACCTTGTTAGCCATCCAACATGCTGTCAAAAGGTCCGACAGAGTTTTGTAYGCCACCATAAAATTGCTGGCACGTACYCCTTGTAAAATTTGCATTGCTTTCTCCACTTGAGGCTGCTCTCCAAACAAGTAAGCAGYAATTACCTGCGGCACAAGCAGACAACTAAAAAATGTGTAGGTTAACGCATTCGTACTGACGACAASAACAGTCACGTCCAGAGTCCTCACCCCATTCATGTGAAATGAAAATTGCTCTAGATACCTTCTCATCGCAATTCTAGACAGCAAAGCAAGATAGTTTAACAGCCTCTACAAGCGCCTCTACACCTTGCCGAGCTCAACCCTAAGAGTCCTTAAGAAAGAATAAATATACTATAAGGCAAAACACAAGGTGATTAGCAAGGTTCATATTGGACGTTGGTGCCATATCATCTAAACCCAGGAACTTTGCATTAATATCATAAATACATTCAATGAAATTCCAACAACTACAGTAACCTTCAAGTTCTGGGGAAAAGTTGTATCAAACTAAATTCCTGAATTGAAAGATTCGCCAGACCTGATGGCAAAATGTTCCCATAGCGACAACAACTAATTCAAATTTGAACTACATTCTGGATMTAATTGAAACAAGCTAGATGCTTACCCTTTCATACGTGGCGTTGTTGGGTTTGACTCCATATACATCCATTCGAATCAACACCTGCGAGGCTAGGTGGACAAGCCCTTTACTTCCATAGCCTCTAATAAGTGTGTTGAAAAGATGAACATCAGGATCTACTCCCAGGCTTCTCATCTCTGAGAGGAGTATCTCAACCTCTGCCTCCCTCCCATTCTTGGCTAGGATTGTTGCAATTGCAGTAAACGCCTTAAGAAACTTCAATTTCTCCTCCCTACAAGAATATTGCACGTAGCAGACTCGTTAAATGCAGGAACTAAGAGAGAATTTGAGCCATTTAAAAAAATAGGAAATGTCGTAAACATCGTCTCAAGAAGAAGAATCAGCATTTCTCGAAAGAAAGRAAAGAATAATCACCAAATGCAGTTGAAGATGATACCGATTGCTTACTTATCAGACTCGTCGCACAAGGGATTCGGTTGTACTGCTAAGACGTTCGATGTTTTTAGGAAGTTGAAAATGCAAAGAGCTAGTTTCCAATCAATATCTCCTGTCTGTGCCACAACCTTRTTCCAGTCTTCGGGTGCAAATATTCCTACCCACGGTGCTACARTTCTCTCAACATCCTCGCCCCTGAGTAATGCCGTAAGGACCTCCGCAAGCTCAGGTCTTCCCAAAGTGGCCCGCTTACTTATGACTGGCCTTGTTTGCCTGAGCTCATTCTGTTTGTCAAATGCTTCTTACATCAGTCACGGAACGAAGAAGATTTGCATAAACTCAGTCGGCGTCATCAAAATTTAAACTCTACGACAATAAGCTAATAAGAGAATGATTATTAATGTACGATRTCCGCTTCCAATTAAAGTTAGAAAACAGAGAGTGTTGTTGCACAAATGAGAAAATCGGGTCACTGCCCTCACCAGAACCCCAAGTTAAACACTCGGCATTTAGGGTTAACTAATAAAGGTAAGAGCACTCAATCGGTACTTCCTGAACAAGATCAAACGGAATTAGACATATGCAAAAGAAAATCCATTGTGCAATGGAATCAGCCACTCACCTCGTCATTAGCCACAGAAAGTTCTTCCACGAAAGCTCCAACTGAGGCACAGGCAGCTACAATGCAGAAGGAAGTAGACACGGAAGAGTTCAAMGAAAATCGYCTTGAAAAGGGAACAGCACCATGCGCTTGGCCAACATCTCCAGCAGCTGAGGTGCGGCCACTCACAGAACTACTACATCGTGAAGAAGCAATTGTCTTATTATTGAGGAGCCCCGGTGGAGCTCGCGACAGTATCATTTAGTACAATGTCGCCAAAACTCTCAAAATTTCACCCTGTCAAGTTCCGTATTCTTACAGCAACAAGCTCAACTCTCGCCTCTGTGCATAGAGAAGTCCCTGTTCAATCACAGAAATTGGCGAAAAAAATATCAACAATGGCAGAGCTCGGAATATCATCATTTGCTGCAAAGGATTCAATAATAGACTTCCCAAYATAGAATTTCTACCACGCCGTGAACGATTTCAAGCCTCAACAGCTGCACCAATGCGCGGATTGAGACTATSCAGGACATTGGTCTTCCGAAAGCAGTGCAGTTAGAAAGATTTGAGTGAACTTGGAGAMRARAACAAGTAAAACCCTAGACGCAACTGATGACCATGGAGRCTTTGCAACTGGACCCAGCAAAAACCCTAAACCCCAGGCTTCCACAGCGAGTGAGAAATTGTGAGAGAAATTCGACAATCTATTCAACCGAAATTCAGAGTCAGCAAGTATTCGAAACTAGGTTTTCCGTAGCAAATTTTTCGACATTCCACCTATCTGGACTGCATCCTTAAAACAAATCACTCCGCTGGAACTCTTCAAGGAGCTGCACCTCAAGCGCTCTAACTACAGAACAGGGAGACCAGGCAGGAATGGTTGTAATATAACTTTCTACCAGACACTGCTCGATCCTTTCGCATACCTCAAAGTTTCAAAATTCGAAAATCCAAATCCTTTTTGGACTATTCCATGGAGTGTATACGAATACACTCGTCAAACCGCTAAATGCACGCGTCTCTAAACCAAACAAACTGACTGCATTTACAAAAAACTTTCCAAGTAGTCCTCAATAAATCACGTCTCCCGTAAACCTCGATATTTTGGCAAGCATTAATATTGCAATGCAATAAGTTCCTGGCACCAAATGCAACTAATCCATTCAAAATCATAAATACAGAATAAATTAAATTCTAGAATGTCAAACTACCAAATGCCATTCTTCTACAGCTTGAAAATTCCAAAAACCCTATCCCACAATGCCACTTCTCTAACCACACGTTGCAATTCAGTTGCCAATCGAATATAAAAAAACGAAACTCATTCTTTGACACAACGAACAAGCACGCTTCTATTACTACTTCACTGCAACCCGTCATCCTTTGAGAATCACTTCCTAGAGATGCTAAACTCTGCAAAAAAATTTAGTAAAGAGTGACAAAAACAACTGAAAGAGAATTCGCAAGAAACCTGTTGGGTCCGGAAGTCGAACCTCAAGGCCGGGAGCTTCAAACTCCAAGAAGGCGTCGGGTTTTCAACTAGAAAAGGGTAGAGTCGCGAGAATGTTTACAAGGAAGGGGGAGATGGAACGGAAGGTCCCAATGCAATAATAAAGATTGGAGAAAGAGAGGAAGAGTTGCGAACAGGAGCAATTGAAGGTGGAGAGCCCGAGCTGGCCACCCTCTGAAGAAAGGAAAGGGAACCCAATCCGGAAGCAGTAACGGAAAGAGGATGAGAAATGGTGTGTCATTCGTTGGTTTTAAATGGGGATGTCAATGATGTTAATGCATCCCATTGAAACAGTATTGTTAAGGTACTACTTTTGTACATCAACAATATACTTTCAAAACTGAACTGTGAACCCATTGAAACAATTTTGTTTCAATTGATGACGAGGTTCTTTCCTGACGTAACCTTTGAAGGACGAACTGAACCTGGTGTCCGAGAAATCATCCATTTTGACACCATGGAAATTATAGGTTCCAAAAATTCCAAAGGCACTCATTGGAAGTCAAAATTCTAAAGATGAATAGTTGCACTTTTGTCCCACATAGAAAGATTCTCAACCATCTATAGGACAACAAGCGTCCGTGTCGACGTTCAAGGATTAATGAGGATGAGAATTATCTATCATTTGCACACCTTTAAGTGCTTCAACTAAAATATAGTAAGATCCATACCTTTAAGTTAAATTAGGGTTTTTGCTTGTTTGTTAATTTTGTTTGTTTGTTCCGGTGAGATCACCCTAGCCATACGCCTCCTCAAAAATATGTGTGCGAAAAGGGATGCACTAGATTTAATTTGTGGCGTTTGAACCTACAACTTGAAAGTTATTGAATTTTGAAGGGTTTTATGGATTAAAAAATTAGAAAATTACTTTTACTTTTATTTTGGTTTTGGCAACGATATAGGGCACACGATACTAGTCAATTACTCCATATTAACTTAGCTCTTACAAGACACTGCACACCTACAAATAGCAAATGCAGACTAAAGCTTGACACCTCATTAACCCTCAAATGTCGGTCGGGTCATTTTAAAAATCATGAATTTTTGATTCTGTAAGAATCATTGGTTTAAGAAAATTCAAAAACTAACATGGGAAGTCAAACTAGTGTAGAAGTCTTCCTTTTCCACCCCTAATTTTGAAGATGAATAGTTGCACTTCTGTCCTATACAAGAAGATGCTCTCTCATTTACCGACTAGAAAAYGGCTGCGGTGTTGAGTATGCATTACTATCTTAACCCCTAAAGGACCGGCATGCGTTTTTTGGCTACATAGCAATTTTAGGCAGGTACGTGTGGCTAGAGATTTCCATATTTTTGGCCCAAATTTTCATACAGGGTGGGGGCAAGGAGTATCTTTCATATGCACCAAATTTCATGACATTTGGAAATAAGAGTCAAAAGTTATGGCCTAATATGTTACTTTTCTTTTGTAAATGGGCAATCCAGGCCGATAAAAAAAATCCAGTTTTTTAGAAAAAAAAATTTCATATTAATTTTCTAGAGTTACATATACGTGGAAAACTTTGAATCGTTTCATTTTGATCAATGAGTCAAAAGTTATGAGGATTTTTTTGTTTGCAGGCAATTATAGATTCTCTACTCTAAATAAACTTTGAGGTCCTTCATCTTACTCAATTTTCAATATTTTGGAAAAGAGAAAATATAGGACGTAGTAGTGTTTTTTTTTTTCATTTTCCATGAAGTGGCGAAGTGGCCATATTAAATGTTATGATGGTACTCCAAGTTTCAACATTCATCCACATACTGGATAGGAAATGTGATACTGCGTATCTATAATTCTATTTTCATTCACAATGTGGCGATTTCATCCAAGATTTCTCTTGAATTTGAAGTTTTTTGGCGGTTTCATCCAAAATTTTACTGAAAATTTCCTATAAGCTTGGTGCTAGGTTAAAAATTTTGGTGCAATTTTGCACCAAATCGCCAAAAATAAAAACACTTGGATGTAGATTGTTTATTACAACATTCCAACCATTGGGATTGGCATTTTTCAATTTCATAATTAAATTCTTAACAATTTAGTATTTTGAATCATTCTCTACTACAGTAGAACCTCTTTAAGTCGCTCCTTTATAAGCCAATAAAACCTCTGTAAGCCAATATGTTAGACCGGCCTGGACTAGGCCACATTACAAAGGTTGTGACTAAATCTGACCCTCTTTTAGCCAATAAACTTCTGTAAGCGAATATGTTAGACTAGTCCGGGACTGAGCGAGTAAGGGAGGTTCTAGTGTACTATCTACTTACTATTTTTTTCCTATATATTATATAATTCCAAATGACTTGAAATTTTTCAAGCATGTGGCCAACTTGTCAAGGAAAAAGAATCCAAAGAAGCACCACCATTCTGGACATATTTTCATAGAGAAATGAACTTGTGAAGTGCTACTACCCTGTTTTTTGCAAGGCCAAAATAATGATCTTAGTTAGTGAATTTGAATGCTTATATCTTGCAATCCACGCGGTGAAAATTTCTGAAATTTTTACCACATGTTCTAAAGTCAACATACTACAAGATCCTATGGTTACATGTGTTAAAAAAAGATTTTGTTTCAAAATTTTGATTCTTATACTAAAAATGGCAATTTGGAAGCAATTTTGGTGAAAAAATAGTGAGTCATGGAACTTTAGGGGTTAACCCCTAAACGTCAGAGGTCCAACTGGGCTTAAAAATTGCCTGCCTTTGCAAGTCTGAAAAGTCAAAATTAGAGTAAGGTATGAAGATCTCAACCGTACAATATTGTAGTGTGAATGTTGAAGATGGTGTGGAACAAATTTGGGGTCATTTGACCGTATAGATTGAAAGATTATAATGTTTTAGTGTTGAAAAAAGGTGCTGAAATTTTCTTAAAAACACATTTGGAGGTGAAATTCAATTTCTAAACCTACTCAAATGAAAAAACTTTAARCTACAWAGTGATTCAAAAACAGAATMTATACACTTTGGTGGAAAAAAAATATCATTCAAATGAATCATTGTGTCTACAAAATGGATTTGAAATGTCAGAAAGCAGTGCAAAAAGTAACAAAAAATCACATCTATGACTGAACCTCCTTCCACTAAAATGCTTCTCAATCACTCATAACTCAAAACATAGTGAGTCATGAAACTTTAGCAGTCTCCTAGAAAACAGAGCAATACCAAGTTGAACTGAAATCATCAGAACCCTTTAGCAGATTTCAAAACTGTAAAGAAGTCACACCTTCAATCTGCAAGAACTGCTAACTTAGAGGCAAGTAAGGTAAGTGGCTCTGAAATGGAGCAGGCATTTTGAACCGCCATGTAGACTCTCCTGAAATGGACATGACATGGTCTTTAAATGGACCTTCTATAGTCATTGAATGGATTGATTAAAAAAACATTATTTATTGCAAGAGCCAATCATTCTCTTTGCTTTCCCCATTTCTCTTTAGAAGTTGTAAGTGAACAGCTTCTGGAAGACCTAAGATCATAAATAGCAACCTAAGACTAATCTTGTTTGAAAGTTCACAAGTAATTCAAAAATGCTTCAAAAAATACAAAACAACTTGTGTTGCAATCATAATCAAATTTTCTTTGTCTGAAAAATAAGGAAAAAGATATTTCCATCAAAGAAAATATATGAAAAAGGCTGATCAGCCCTTAGATGCTCCATTTCTGGACCTCCTATCTAAATATCTCAAAAGAAGTGCCTTGGGAATGCACTTCTAGAAATGCCTTCACCCTTAAATGCCGGGTCACTGTGAAAATCATGAATTTTGATACTATGAGAATCATTGGTTTAAAAAATTTCAAAAGTAAGGATTGGAAGTCAAGTACTACAAAAGATCTTCCCTTTTCACACAAAATTCTGAGGATGAATAGTTGCACTTTTGTCCTACACAGAAAGATGTTCTCTCATTCATCGACCAAAAAATGGCCTCGGCGTTGTTTAAGGGTTAACTTACTTCCAAATTTTGAGTGAAAAATGAGGACAAAAATTGTCAGTAAAAAATCGGCTCTCCACAGCGTAATCGATAACAACTGAAGCTAATATAAACACCCGGAAGCAAATAGCACACTCTGTAGATTGTATAGCAATTCGACCTTTACAAAGGGAATCCAAACACAACTTCTATCCAACCAAAATTGATGAATTCAACCCACAATTATACAAAAATTTGCTACTAACAAATCTCTTGTTGAAAATTTCTTGGTGTTGAATCGCAAAACATCATCAGAATTGAATACAGAGGACAAGTTATCAGACTCCATTGCACCAACATTGGTTGGAAAAGGATCCAAACTAATAGAGCTAGAGCAGTTCCAAAAGGTGGGTGGGTGGGTGGGGGGGGGGGGTATAATTTGTCAATTTTGCCGCCTATTTTTACAACATGTGCTACTTCATTGTTGACTTTCACTCTTTCACACCTCGTGGGGTTTACTAAAAGCTATAGTAACCACGCAAGCCCTTGAAAATAGGAGCAGCTCACACATTAATTTAGCCATTTCCAAGAAACCCCAGATTTATTTCAAGCCAGAGGTAGTATAAGATTGGGGCCTTTTTTCATGGGGCCGGTTCTATTTCAGTAATTTCTGAGTGTGGACATTTTGAGGGTTCCTATTTCTCAAATGAAGATGACATCATGCTCAATCTTACATAGWGGCAGTTCCAGTTGAAGAGCACTTAGTAGAGATGAGCTTCAAATACATTGATACTTGGGAAAAAAATTGCACTACAAAAAATGTCAATATGGACAGCATGGCACGTGGCAAGCCTAGAAAGACTATCAAGGATGCTATTGCTTGTGCCTCGTGACCTTCAGGAAACACTTCCTTTGAACTTAATACAGAACTTGCTAATAAATCACTACCTGTCAAATGCCAAGTAATTTCCTGGCACATGATATCATTTCCTATCACTTCACCACAAACTTTGAGTGAAAGTTGCAACAGCGGTGCAGATATTGATTTCAAGCTGCACCGACTGCTGTTGAATTTGAAAGCCCAACTTATCAATTGTACATACTGCAAAATTTGGAATTTCGAACTATACGAAAAATCTACTGTCGAGCTATAGGAAGAAACTAATCTACAAAAGCTGATTCTAGCAACTGAAGGCTTGATGATTAACTAAGAAGTGCTCATTATTCTTTGATATTAAAAAAACAAAGCCGTCGAGCTCATTGAAACTCATCCAACATTCCAGAATGACGGACGACACACAATGTGTCAGTCTCAAGACAACGGAATAATGCGCATGAGAGGAAAATCTTAGCTCGGGACTCAAGCCGTTGTTGCAACACTGGAAGTCTCGACTGGTTCAGGCTTGTCAGATCCATTAGCTACAGCCACTGTGGTTGTAGTAGTAGTACCATTGGAATCACCTTTGTGATCAGAGAGAGCCTTCGAATCAACAGAAGCTGGTGATACMGGATATTCGTCTTCAGGTGTTGTTGCTCCAGTTAGCAGAATTTCTTCAAAGTCGATCTTCACCGCTGGCTTCTCCGAAATTAAAGGAGCTTTGCTGAGAGCTTCCAGGAGTGACAGAAGAGCAGCTGTCGGCTTGCGCTTCTTCTTCAACAGAATCTCGCTCACGTCGGCAGGGGCTATGGCTTTGTCCACAAACGCTTCCTCGATCTCAGGGAACAGGTCATGCCACTCGAGGTCGAGGTTGTTCTTGGCTAGAGTGCGGAAAGCCGGAAACGCACACCATGACATGTTGATGTGTCTGTCCATCCGCCCTGCACGTAACAGCGCCTTGTCYAATTTCTCGATGTGATTTGTGGTGAATATGATGATTCGCTCACTTCCACAACATGACCATAGACCATCTGTAAAGTTGAGGAGTCCTGACAATGTCACMCGGCTTCCCTGCAACAGTGGTACACATAGACATCAGTACCTCGCTTTTAGGTTCACAAACTCAATATTCCAGGATAAGGAATGTTTGAGAATCCCAAATGACTAATCAAGTATATTATATGACACAAAAATCCCCAAACTGAGCTCAATTGGCTGCAGACTTGGCTCACTAAACATCTAAACTCTAAACCCTTTGCCTCAAGCTAGGGAATTCGTTGATTGCACGCGTTGAAACCAATACGTCCTAAAAGAAAACATGATCTAGTAAAGAAGTATACGAATCCTTACAGAAGATACATGAAGTAGACAATATAAACCTCTAAAGGACCAAGAATTCATGGTTATTGAATGACCAATTTGATTAATCACGTTGTGAGAATCAATATTTCAGACGGGGCCACATCTGGTATGTGTTGATAAAGAAAAATTGAACAAAAGAGAGTTCCAAATGACCTAATCAATAAAAAAAACATGAAGCCCAGTGTGGGCGTCTTCGTTCTAAGGAGCAAAAAAAGCAGAAGTACCTCATCTTGTTCAAGTTTGCCACGGTTCGGTCCTTCCGGTTTGTCTTTAGCAGCCTCCTTCCGAGCCTTTGCACGCTCCGCAAGATCTACCGAGCAATCGATGTCCTCAATTACAATCACGGAGCGGTTGGTGGTTTGAATCAACAGCTTCCGAAGTTCGGAGTTGGAGCTGACTTCTGTCAACTCCACATCATAAATGTCGTACTTGAGAAAGTTAGCTATGGCGGCAATCATGCTGGACTTCCCAGTTCCTGGTGGCCCGTACAGAAGGTAGCCTCTCTTCCATGGCTTCCCTGCTTTTTGATAAAACTCTTTCCCCTGTGTAAATTCCAACAGATCCTCCTTGATATCGTCCTTCAAATCTGGGTCCATAGCCAGCGTTTCAAATGTTGATGGATGTTTGAATGGCACGGATTCCCACGACTTCTTCTTGTAGCTGAATCAAACCACAACGAGCTTGTATAAGAGCGCAACTTCCACTAGTCTTTTCAAATCACTACAAAAATGTACGTTAGAAAATCGATCCTTTCTAGGTTTAGCACAACCATAGAGACAACCCGCAATAGCCTTAAGGATAGGGATAATAGTCACTTATAGGACACTCCTCAGGACAACTTACAGGCTTAACCCTAGAGGACCAAGGATTCATGGTTATTTTAAATGGACCTTCTATAGTCATTGAATGGATTGATTAAAAAAACATTATTTATTGCAAGAGCCAATCATTCTCTTTGCTTTCCCCATTTCTCTCTAGAAGTTGCAAGTGAATAGTTTATGGAAGACCTAGGGTCATAAATAGGGACCTACGACTAATCTTGTTTGGAAATTCATAAGTAATTCAAAAAAGCTTCAAAAAATACGAAATGACTTGTGTTACAATCATAATCAAATTCTCTTTGTCTGAAAAATAAGAAAAAAAATATTTGCATCAAAAAAAATGTATGAAAAAAGCAGATCAGCCCTTAGATGCTCTATTTATGGACCTCCTACCCTAATGCAATAACCTCTCTTATCTAATAAGTCAAATCGGTCCCAATCTTATTATTGAGTTAGGAAGGTTCTATTGTATTGCAAAGCCCATGACATTTCATTCTCCTAAATAGGTGGGGTGAGTGAAACAAGTCACAAAGGACGAAATGTGATTAGCAACCTTTGTTTGCTTTCCCACAAAATTTGTCAATAGAAAACTTGCATTGTACAAATCGCAAGAAAATCTCAATAGAGATACAAAATGATGGACTTTGCTACAATAGAACTTCTAATAAGTCAGGCGCCGAGGACTAGATAGTGTGACACATTATTGCTGAGAAGTTATTACTCCCTCAATCCCCCTAAATTCTTTTTGCAAAGACTATAAATCAGCCTGATTAGGAAGCTTTTAGTGGTACTAATTGAGAGTAGAATTAGGGAAGGTCATTTTCTCTCATGTTGTTTGTATGTGGACTAAGCGGGGATTGGTCTAACACACTACTATGGAGAGTATTATTAGTTCAAAGAGCGAGGATTATTAGAAGTTCTACTATACCAATAATAGATCATTTTCGATAAGAAGCGGCACGGGTTTGGATCTAGGAAATGAAAAACAAGGGAGTTTGTTTAGTGAATGCACAACTACATTGCACTTGTTGCAACTTGCCACATGGGAAATCAATTAGCTTCTTCCGTCCATGCTAGGATAAGGAATGTCATTTGGGAAATGCTAAAGATAAATGTTGTCATGTTTGGTATAAGGCATACAACTTCTTTCCAACTATGGCCCGTTTTGCGTAATATAGTGTGACCTATTTTTGTGAATGAGGGGAATTATGATGTGGTTTAGGGTTTATATTTGTACTGTCAAGCACTTTCAAGGAACAATGCACAATCCTTCCATCACAAATTTAGAAAACATAAACATTTTTCAGACATGGGAATGAAAACAGAAGACAACATTAAATTGTCAATTGAATTCACCACTTTGGAACATTTTTAAAAGGAACTTTTGAAATAGGATTATCTTAATTGAGCAAATTTGTTTGGCAAGAATTTTAACTGAGTGAAAAGTTCGTGCCCAATTTTCAATGTTCACTCTTTGAAGAGAGTGCAACAAGCACTAGGTTATTAGGCCTTGGTTTTAGGAACATGATTGGAATCCGGTGATCAAATTGTAATACTTTTTGCCCATCTACTAATTCAAATAAAACAATGTCAATTAGTTTAAATTAGTAAACATGATTTTTCTTACTTTTACAAAATTTGGGTATTTATTTATTGGCTCTAGATAAAAGGCGAGGAGGCTTTATATAGACATAAGCTACGCTAACAAAGTTTGAGTGACTACTTTACTCAAAAAGTGAGCGAATGCAAAACTTCTCATAGTGTATTTGTTTATATTATATTTTGGCTCATATTATTGATTGCAAAGATTAAGTTCCATTGGAAAATACTAGAATGATCTTGCTCTAGTAATTAATATTTTCACTCAAGTGCTTAAAGCATCACCAACTCTACTTTCTAAATGAACCCTAGACTACATGCTAAACAACAATAGAGGCTTAGAACCTAGCTTAAAATTGCCCCCCCCTCCATTGTAGCTATGGCATAGACACCATTAGATGGTTTTTGAGGTCCAGGGAGGATTGCAATTTTCCAGCTACATTCTTGTATTCCCATAGCATTGCAACAATGGCCTAATGTGGCAAAGTGACTGCCACGTCAGGGTTTTTTTTTTCGCATTTCAAGACCAATTTTTTTTAATTTTATTTTTTTGTGGTAATTATTATTCTGATAACAGCCAGCTCTTCCATCACTGCATTAAGAACAACAAAAGGAACAAGCCTGAAACGGCCCTCTAGAGGCCTCATTTCTCATCTATGGCTTTTCATTTGATTGGCCTTAACAAAAAAAGATTTAGGCTCTTTAACCCCTAAAGGTTGTTGACTATGCTTTCACCAATTCGCTCCAAAACTGCCAATTCTAGTACAAGTACCAAATAGTAGAAACAAAAAACATTTTTGGACACATGTAACCGTAGGATCTTGTAGTAAACTACTTTGCAAAGATGTGGCAAAAATTTCAGATTTTTTCACCAAGTGGATTGCAAGATATTTGCGTTTAAAGTGACAAAAATCCTTTTTTAATCCCTGTGAAAATCCAGGAAGTTGCACTTCAGAATGCCACATTTGCATGAAAAAATGTCCAAAATGGTTGTAACTCTTTGGATCCATACTTCAGGTGAAGTTGGAAACACTCTTGAAAATTTTCAATTCATTTGGAATTGTACAACATAAAATTTCAAAATTCCTTTAAAATTTGAAAGCAAACAACATATTATCATTTTTGGAGTACAATTTGTTGGAATGGATTTAAAATGAGTTCTTTTTGACATGGTGATTATTCGAAATTTTTGTATTGGGCATAATTTAGAGATTGACCCCTATAGGATTTAGAATTATTTATATTTTAAAGATAATACTTCTAAAATCACCAAAACTATTGAGTTCTTTGTAGAAGGAATGCTTGCACTTTCTAAGTTTGCAAAATATTTCAAACCATTTTGAACTTCCATTCTCATTCAAATATACTGAGTTGTATCTAGAACACATCTTCTATTTTCTAGGTGCTACATGTATTAAGTTCATTTTAGGATTAAGATTGTCATACTTTGATTGTTATAAAAAATTATTTCTTAGTATATTTCTCTTTGTTCTCAACTTTTGATTGCTTAATATGATAGGGATAATAAAAAAAATGCAATCCTTCTCTGGCTGTTACATGACATATACTCCATATTAAATTTATATGATTTTGTAATAGAAAGTGAGATGTGCTACTAAATAGGACCTTTTTTTTAAGTTTGAATCACAAGGACTCAAGATGTCAAGTACAATACCCAAAAAGCTTAGAAATTGAAGGTTGTATGTTATAAAAAAATAAAAATAAAAGTGCTTAGAAATTGAAGGTTGTATGTTATAAAAAAAACAAAAATAAAAGTGCCTTGAAACTACTTGAAAATCATTTATACTATACAATCTTCCTTCCAAAACTCTTTACAGATTGTCATCAAAATCATTTCACAATACCCTGTTTCAATATTCACCAAAGTTTCATTTTTCATTTTTTAAATTGAAAACTTATTGTAAATGACTAAAGGCCGCTTCACATTGAGAGGGTAGGCCTGACATCTTCATCTAAAGTTGAATAAAAGGTTGAAATCAACCCCAACCACTTAGCCCTGACCCCTTTACACCTAGAAGCAGGGCAAATTTGTTGGTCAAAATTTTTTTATTTCCAAAAGACATGATTTGACATGACTTGAGCTCACTAAATTTGGTGCATTGAAAATGGGAGGCCAATACTTGGCCTAGGGGCCAATGCCAAATTTTAATTTAAAATTTTATTTCATAAAACATTTATAATTTTCAACAAATTTGATTTGTTGGATTTTGTGCAATCAGCATTAAGAGAAATTGGCCCGGCCTCTAGGTGTAAAGCGGCCCTGAAATTCCAGCCCCTCTTTCCTATTTTTCTAATTTTTTCTAAATCGGCCTGACTTTTTGGCCTCAAGGAAAAATTGGCCCTATTATAATCTTATTCCAATGCGCAATCAAGGCCATCTTTCAACTTGAAAGGAATTGGAATTTTGTGCAATCGGCCTAGAAAGGAACTGGCCCAGCCTCTAGGTGTAAAACGACCCAAAATTCCATTATATAATAATCTCTTCAGTCTTCTTTCTATAACTTGTTACCTTCCTCAATGTTTCCTACACAAATTTATTGTCTTTGTCTTTGGATAGAAACTATGGCATCGACTCCGCATTGACTTATGGTTTGTGAAAGTCCAAATCCTATCTACAACCGCATTCACAATGCACAATGTTTTCATTCACATTGCACAACATTGCACAAAGTTTGGGATGTGGGATTTGATTGGTTGCCGGCTTGAAAACATATAAGAAGTTGATGAGGGAGGGGTTGCCTAGGTAGCCTCTTTACCTATTTGACTAGTCGGATTTTTTTGGACATCACATTTGAAGAGAGGTGTGTCTCTACCAGCCATAGATGAAGACATTTAATCTTTGAAGTATTAATCTTTATTCTAATAAGACACTCATTTTCCAAATTTGTTCTACAAATTTCTTATCAACATCCAATTATCAATTCATGTAATAATCCTTGCCTTTTAACATGTAATCACCTTTATCCATTAGATGCTTTTCAAGGCCTCCAAAAGACTGTTTCAAGGCTGTTCATCTTTGTTGTAAACCAGTCACTATTGGTTAGAATATTTAAAAATATAAAATAAAATATAAAAAATATTCAAAAATATAACAAATTAGAAAATAAAAATAAAAAAAATTTCCAAAAAAATATTAAAAAATTAATTAAAAAATTAATTAACTAATATAATCTGACATGGCAGTTTTTCGACCACATCAAATAGGTTAAGTGGCAGAATTCACGACAGTCGAGAACTCGCACTCTTTTGAAGGCCACAAAAAACATATAATGAATTTTTCCCTTACTATTTATTTTGCTCAAATATTTTCATTTCAATACTACTATCAATATTGTTGTTCACCAATCACGGTCACACCGTTCTTGTTTCAATTTTGATGTCTACCAATGCAACTACTTCTAAATATCTAGGGAAAAAAAACAATAACTAAAAGATGCAAGTTGAACCCCACGATCAAATTGTTTGTGATAA
This sequence comes from Pleurozium schreberi, assembly GCA_006891605.1. Classification (NCBI taxonomy): domain Eukaryota; kingdom Viridiplantae; phylum Streptophyta; class Bryopsida; order Hypnales; family Hylocomiaceae; genus Pleurozium; species Pleurozium schreberi. The sequence goes on along the minus strand of VACF01002494.1, from coordinate 8,498 downwards.
ATATTTCCCCTCCACCAATTAAAACAACCCAATGAAACTACGCCGAAGATGCTAAGCAGAATGAAGAGATCCTACGGCAATCCAACCAATGCAATCCCGCCACCTGCCCTTAAGCCACTGGACTACGAAGTTACCATCGTAAGTCCCAAGCAAATCGAACTTACCAGAAGATAAGCTTGAATTTCAACTGAATAAATTTGACGTGACTTAACTTATCCGCAATCAACTGATCCCGCGGACCTCCCAAGGCGGACGTCCGTCCGTCCGTCCGTCCGATTTTCTTATTGTCCTGACGGGAGCGTCCTCCGGACGCCGACCTGAGTGCCCTTCCGCGGAAGAATGCGGCACCTCGAGKAGTAGCACTGTGGCGAAGAGAATGTGCATTGAAGGATGTTTGTATTTTGATCATCAAAAGCTTTGCWTAACTTCKTTTTAGTGTTTCAGAGGATCAATCCCGTGACACATTCTCTTTTGGTTAAGCTCTTTCATCAACGCTTTTGTTGGTTGTGCCTTGTTCTTGCAAAAACTCTGGCCAGGTTGCCTGTTGCTGCACAAATGCCGCTTTATTAGATTCGTATAACTCTGTATTTGTGCTTCTCGTATTTTGCAGTACGTGTTTTTTCTTGGTTCAATCAGTTCTCTGTCCAGGATCATTGGCAAGCAACCATCTCTTCTGAACTCACTTGAGGGAAGGAGAGAGAGAAGAGGAGCAGCTTTCGTCTCGGTTGGGACGTCTCGGTCGCGGCCATTTTGTAGTTTTTGTTTTGGGGTTTTTTCGGAGGGAGTGGTGAGGTGCCYAACCAGAGCAGAACACGCTCGTATCTACTGAAGCTCATTTGCGCGGCCCTAGGGTTAAAAGTGTCTTTGTGAAGGGGAGGCCAAGTGTTGGGGAAAGGCGAAGCTTAGAAGGGGAACAGGTTGGGAGACGAAGCAAACGGGAGAGATCGATCGATCGATCGATGGGTTCCTTGAGTCATAGCTCTAGTTTATATAATGTGCAGTCGTCTGCACGAACAGGTTCGACAATGATGTCCTCGGGATCGGGATCGGGATCGCAGTCTAATTTGATCTCTCCGACGAGGAGATCGTCGTCGTCACCGTCTCCGTCTCCGTCTCCGTCTCCGTCTCGTCCTTTGGGCACATCGTTTGTGCATCGTTGCGACATCGTGAAGCAAGGAGCCGTCAAGGCTGTTTCCTCGCGACGGATCTCTCACATTGTGGCTTCAGCAGGTACGAGCGTGTTCTGCTCTGGTTAGGCTTGGTTTTCCTTTGCAAGTGTACGGTGGTAAGATTTGGTTCCCACGCCTTCTTATGATGCTCGAAAGGGGGCTTTTCCACATGTAAAACAGCACTATTTCCGTTAGTGACTGTGCACATGGCATGAAAAGTTCTTCCTTTTCCCCACTCCACGGACCTCCAAGCTACAGTGTCCAGTAGAAGAAGAATGGTTGCTTTATCGTTGTATCTGCCACAGAGGATGCTCGGAAATGAAATGAGGGTCTCCTTTTCAGTTCTTGCCATTTCCCAAGTGGGGCAACGTAATAAGCCAATGATATGAGTCCAATTCATTACCTTTCTCTAGCTGCTGCCCTTTAACCTGGGAAGCCTATGATGCTCTCATCAATTTCATAGGCGCTTTATTTTGGACATTCACAGTTTAGTTTTTACTTCCTGAATCGTTTGTACGGTAGGGGATACCACTTGCTTCACTTTATGCATTTTTGCGCGTGTGTATTGGAAGATAAGTAGAGAGCCGTGAATTGATCACTTTGAGTACGAGAGTCAAATATGTTTAGCATTGTATGAATTCTCGACGCAATCGTGTACAATGGGTACTCGTAGTTCACTAGAAGTGTCTTAGACAACCCCATTTCCATTCAACAATTCGTGGAACGTAGGAGGGTTCATTAGTATGGGGTAGAGTGTTGCCCACGAGTCAAAACAGTTTATGCTGAATGGCGAGAATGTACAGGAGTTTTACATTTTAGGGTAGGTCAGCGACGAGGAGGTCATCTTTCTCACCGGTGGCGATCCCAAGGATGATGCCAGCAACATGAAGTTGATGCAGCCTGCATGCAAGTTGATGCTGGTGACTGAGGGTGGGGAGGGGTGTCGTTATTACACACCGGTACACATTTGTACCCGAGATTTCAGTTATTTTAATTGTTGTATGCAGTAACTGCGTGATATGCTTTGAGTATAGTAAGAGTTCATATCACTTCGAGGACTAGAGCTTGACCGAATGTTGTTTTGAACGAAGATTTTTCTTAGAATTATAATATGGTCTTACGGTGATAATGATTGTGAACATTTTTTTTGTTCTCTTACTCAGCTATTTTGTTGCTGGTTTTAGAATAGCACCAGCGTTCTGTGGTTCTTTCGTTTTTATCAATTTGACACCTACTTCGTGACTCTGGAAATGCAGAAATTTCATGGTCAAGTAGGAGGTCACAGTGTTCAGGTTGTTGATACCACCGGAGCTGGTGATGCGTTTTGTGCTGGCCTCCTGAGTCAGATTGCGATATCCCCTGATATTATTGAGGTAAGAAAATGCTTCATTTGTGCAGACTAGTTAGTTACGCTCTAACTATTTCAGTTCTTAATGGTATGCATATGTTTGGCTCTTACTTCACCTTTTATGTTAGCCACATTATCCCGGTARAATTTATGATTGCGGTCATGGATTGACGAACGTGCCAGGTCTCATTATCATATTTTAGTTCGGTTGGTGCATATCGTAACCAGTGAATGCTTCTCGTGTCCATTGCCATTCCTGGAAGATAATGTCGGGCTTTGACATGTTGTGCWCCACTGTTACGGCCACAGGATGAAGCCAAGTTGCGTGAAGCCCTCGCGTATGCAAACGCTTGCGGAGCTATTACGACAACAGAAAGAGGAGCCATTCCGTCGCTTCCAGATAAAGAGACCGTCTCAAGGCTCTTAAGTAAAGCTCATAGGCTCCCTGTGTAACCAATAACTTGTTTCATAATATGGCGAAAAGAATCCTCAGTTGTGTTTTACTTCTTTTGTTTTTTACCTGAAAGTGGAAGGGCCTGTCCGAGTGATGAGTTTTTGTGTAGTCATATTTACCTTACCTTGGGGGCTTTGTATTTTCATGAATGTTCTGCGCATTTTTTATATATGCGGGAACTGATCACCTCGGGCTCGTCAGGGGAATAAAGAGTTCTAAGTGTACTTGAACCATTCCATCGGGTTGTTGAAGGCTGAAGTAGATTCAGCCTTTACTCTTGATTATGAAGAGTATTTCTGTTTGGGTTCTTGATACAGCAATATTTTTCTTGCTGAACCTGTACTGGAGCATGTCACATATGTGTCCTTCGCCTTTATGAATGTGTTTCTCCTATTTTGCCTAGTTGAGAGTGTCCCAACTGGCAATGTCATTCTTGGAGCTGGGTATAAGCCATTTTTTTTTTCCAGAGTTTTGCTTTTATAATGTTCTCATTTGTGCTGCAATTTCCTGTTTTCTGGTCATTCCATCATCCTTCATTATTATGAAGGATTATTTCTTATTTTGTTGGGAGCGTTTGGTGTCAGTATGATGGTCTTAACCTTGAAAGCATGTCAATCTATGACCTAGCTAGTCACTCAAAAAATGATCTGATTTTTGTACCAATATAGGTACATTCTTCATTTCTCTATTTTTTGTACCAATAGGTGCATTCTTCATTCTTTTATGTACATTCTTCATTTCTCTATTTTTTGTACCAATAGGTCATACGCGAGATGTTCCCTCGACGTTCTCCATGAAGAGAACCGTTCACGCACTCAGCTCTAACTTTTGACTATTGACTGTTTTTTCCTATCACCATTATTCATAGTACATTTCATGTCCGGGCTTTATCAAAGTTGATTAGATCTCTACATAATTTAAACACACTTTTCAAGAATGTTGTATTTTTTTTTCGTGTATCAATATATGCCTGAAATTTAATCTCAATTTTTTTCATAATTAAATACATCAAATTGAATTTTATATGATTTAAAAAAAAGAAATCCTTTGTAAAAATCATAGGTGCTTTTATCATCTAAAGAGTAATCATATGCTTAAAGATTATAAATTTATAAAACAAGCGAAAATAATAGTGATAAACATCATGATGGTGTGATTGATGTTTTCGTTTAGCACACACTAAGAGAAATTTGATAGAAAGGTCAAAAGTGGTGAATTTTGAGTTGTCAAGATGCTATCTTGAAAGTGTCACAAAAAATTAAAAAAAATCAAATGGAATAAAAAGTAAATTATTGGAGCCACATTTATATAGTTAAGCTTAAAGACATTTAAAATAAAAAACTATGTGAAAATTCAAATTTTGACTTTCCAAATGCTTGTGGGGCTTGCAATGCCCTTGAAGAGATAAGCGGTAGGATGTCATAAAATAGTTTGGACTCCAAAATCATTCACTAACACATTGGTACATTTTTCACTCTTTAATACACCAAATAATGTACGATTTAGATGAATGCTTCTTATGAGCACTGCATTTCAACTTCAAAATTTTTGTAACTAATTCCATAAAGGTCCAAAAAAGGAAATGACTTGGGTCAAATGTCAATTACATTTTTCTTTTGATGATAATTTATTGAAAAAAATTTCAAGGAACCAAACTCATCAAGATTGCAAATCAATTGTCGAGAAAGGTTGCTATTACCCCTTAACGCCCCAATCCTTTTTCGATTTTTTGCATATTCTTTTTTATATTTTAAAATAAAACTATCATTTACAAGAATTTCATGAAATTGGTCATTTAGAAAGGTTGTCTTTTTAAGATTTGAATGAATGAGAAGTTAATTGGACTACTCATTGGGAAGTAACACTTCTATTGTATTAATACTAATGTTGTACTGTTTCAATGGGCTCACAAACCAACTTTTAAAGTTCACTATTGTAGTATAGCATCAATACTAAAACAATGCCTCCCATTGAAACAATATTGTTGCAATATTGATGCTCTACTACAATAGTACATTTTCAAAGTTGGATTGTGAGCCCATTAAAACAGTATTGTTTCAATGGGGGGTACTTTCCTGATGTAAACAACACTTGCAAGCCCTCCATTCATGGTCCAAAATATGGAAGTTTGAGCATTTAAGGGTTAAGGACCTCGTACACCTCATGCTTGATACTCCACCAAATTCTACTCTTTTTCTAGATCGGGATCCTGGAATCTTCGCTTCTGTATGAATTCTAAGATCTTCGTTTTTATACTGAAATTAGAGATTTAACACTCGGATTGTAATTCTACAAGTCCCAAAATCTTGTGCGTCTTTTCTGGCTATGGCAGCGGGCGTCCATTGTCGCAAGAAACCTGTCTCTGTGTCTCTAGAGTCCTGGATTTGGTTGCGGGGAATCGAAACCGGCGCGATCGGGGTTGTCGATAAGTTCCGTCTCTCCTGATTCGACTTGAGATTTTCTTTCCGATGAAATTGGTGCGGTAACTTAGTGGAGCAGGAAGACGGAGATGCATGGYCTGGAGAAGGTACGTATAGATCACGCAATTCATCGAAAGGCGCCTTGGCTTGGCACGTCCTTGTGTGATTTATCTGAGATGCATCACTTGCCTAAAGAATTCACCGTTACTACASTCGAATTGGGTGAATTTTGTGTGAGATCGATTTGATGAAGTCCTTTTTTCCACGAGGATTGAGGCGGTGATCTGTCGCTTCCATGTCCTGTGGAGGGGTGCGTTGACGAGTGTCGTCTATTTCATATTCATTTTTTCTTACTGTTTTAAGGATTCTTTCGGTGGAATCAAGGATCCGCCTTTTCTCTTGGTTCAGAACTKGAGAATATTGATATTAGGAAATGGCTCGGAGGTGAAGGAGAGTATACGTTTGGATCTTGAGCTGCACAACCTCTATTATAAACAGAGCTTCGATTACTACCGTTTTTCATATTGGAAATTCGCGGAGCTTTGTAGCGGTTTTCGATTATTGACATTCACTGAGATTGCTTCTGAATGACAGTGTGGATTCTGCGTCTGTACGGTAATCTACATATCCTGGTCTATGATATGACTGAGTAGAATTTCTTCGTTCGAGTGGTTAGCATGTTCAAAGCTTATTTCTTTGGTGTTAGATTGCAGAATTCGCCTTTGGGACTGTAACCCCAAAGTGGTGAAGTTTGTGCTCATTATTGGAAATTTGAGCACTGGTACGGAGAAAATAATTGGCATCAAATACTTTATAGCTCTGTAATGCTCAGACTCTTGAAGTAACATTAAGATCTGAGACAAGAAAGTCATCCATGCTGTCCTCGGACTTCGATTTGCGGACCTCGAATGCTATGAAGGATGAAGCCCTGGTTAATTCAGAATGTGCAAGTGATGATGAGTTTGTACACATTCAGTTGATCTCGTCACAAAAAGACTCAGCTATGGCATCCCTATCCCCAATACTTCAATCGGAGAAAGCCATTGGTGCGTGGATTTCCCTTCAAGCAAACTTTATTTCTCTGTAATAAAAAGATTCAATTATTTCAAATTCATGTTAAATGTCTTGGCACTAGGTTTGAATTTCAACTAAGCTGTAATGTTTTCTCAGTCAGTTTTACTTATGCTGAAAATATCACGTTGCCTATTCTTKCAGAGGGGGATTGGGTTGCATTATCCTCACCTGCCATGAAAGTGCAGGCTCTAGAAGTCTCGAATTCTTCCCCGGCAGGTCCGTCTGAAGAGAACCCTGCAAATACTGTAGCCAGAGATTTTGAAGTCTGTAGGACTTTACGTTACAAGAATTTGAGTACTACTTCGACAGATCCTGCCTCAGATATTGACCCCACTAAAAGAGAGGTGATGATCTAATCAACAGTCTATTGATTGGAAATGGGGAGGTGATCGGAAATGGGTTGCCTCCCCTACAGTAATAAGATAAATGAGTGTATGGTAACTTGTTGGAGGGAAGAACTTTTTCACATTTATAAAATATGGAGACTAGAAACGAAATATCATAATTTGGTCATCTAAATTTATGTGAATTTATTCAAATGTAGCAATATTACAGTATCCTTCTTTTCACATTTTGGATGACTAGGAGATTTCATCTATTTAAAATTGGAAACTTTTTGCAAAATTTTCTAATATTATTTATGAAAATTGTCATAGTGCAAAAATCTGCCCAATACACAATTCCTTAGGAAATAAAATGTAAGTAATTTTGACCAGATTTATTGAAATGTCAAAAAATAGTTGCAAAAAACACACCTATGGTTGAACCTCCTTCTACTAAAATGCTTTTCAATCACTCATATCCTCTTGTGTTGATAAGAACTTCTAAACACACAAACTAGAATAGTATGCACAACTTTTCCAAAAAAATGATTAAAACCCGACAATATATAAAGAAAAAACAAGCTGTTGAAGTTCATTGTAAGGTGGGTACACCCAAAAGCGCAGCTGACCTCAAAGTGCCATTTACAATCCGTGTACAATTTCAAAATCAGTCAAGTACACAGACTATAGATGGCGCTTTCAGAAATAGACTTAGACCCCAACTAACTTTGACCCTAACTAACTTTTGCATACTGTATCCAAATGCTGTGTTTTTTGGAGCATTGGACAGTGCTTTCATTTTCCAACAAGACAATATGAAATTTTGATTAGCCTAATAATAATAACTAGACACGGTACCAATTTGTGGCATTTTTGGATGTATCCACCCTAATCCAAAGATGCTTGGATTTTGAACTTTGAATTGCACCTAAACACTCTAAATAACTTGGATTGACATGAGTATTTCACCATGATAACTAAACTTCAAGGGGAACATAATCCAACAAATTTTTACTAAAAACAAACATTGTATGAAAGAAATGTACAAGCCCTTAGCCCCCAAAGTTGCAGCCATGAAATGTAGTTTTATGAATTCACATTGAACTTGTGAAGTTCGATTGGCTCCCAAATAATTAGTACATCTTGGATTTGGATCTAAAAATTTATCACACAAACTAGAAGAAACAATGCAAATTTCCCCCAACAAGTTTTATTGAATTCAGAATTTTATATTTGCCAATTTCCACTACAAGAAAAACGTGTCCTATGCAACCCACTGAAGTATGACTGGGTGTCCTAAATGACTAAAAAATGACTGCAACTCTATAATTGCACCGGCAGCCCAAGGTGATAAAGGCAGTAGTCATTGTGTAGTCATTTCTTAGCAGCGTGGATGAGAGGCAAGGTTGGGAGATGGCCGGGAGAGTTCATCCGGCAGTTTTCAGTTAGTGAAGAATTTGATGTAGTGACGTAGACATGATGACATGTCAATGCAACTGGATGCAATTGTGAACGAGTTGGGTAGTAACTGGGTCTCTACTATGTGTGTTCTAATAAATGACTAGAATATTACTAGACGTATATCTTTAATTCCTTTTGTAAGGAAGTTTAGCAAGGAGTTGTGTGCATGATATTTTTTTCTCTCTTTTTGTTTAATTTCATATTTTGGAATAGTCTTTCATCTTCTCTGGACTGAATAAATGATGGAGG